>BSBK01012896.1:0-160000 GCA_027943335.1 Chamaecyparis obtusa | reverse complement strand
CGCTCGGCTATTATAACCCCATTTCAAAAATGCCACGAAGCGCTCTACAGGCTTGACCCGCGCAAGCGCCCGTCACCCAAATTTTTGACCTCATCCGGGCTCCTCTAAAGCCTTCAAAACTGAGTTCAAAGTTTCTGTACCCTGCTGCCAATACCAAAAATCTTCAATATCTTCCAATATACACTTGATCTGGCAATGAAACTTTACTGGCAGGCTTATATGACCAAAATGAACCTCCAAGAAAGAAATCAGATCATTCTGAGCACATACGAAAATTACCAAAAATAGTAACTTTCCATAAATAGCAGCTCTGCACAAAATAGCCCTTACTGAAAATAAAAGCAGAAATATTTTTGGGTGATGCAAGATTGCTCTTACACCCAGGATGCTCCTGCATCACTTTGGCCCCACTTATTTTAACCTCCTTGCATCAATTTAACTTGATTAATGCGAACACTATTTAAGATCTTTGTAAAAGATATATATTTTGATTAAATTCTTTGTAATTTTCTTTTGTGAATAAAATGGTGAGTAAAATGGTTTTAATTTTGTAGAAGTGTCAGCATAGGAAGCTTGATGCAGAAGAAGTTTAATGTGTGCTTTATTTAGCACACAGTAGATTTAAGGGAAATACTGATGAGTTCTAAATACAAATACATGCGTACTGGATAACTTCGTATATGCAGGGACAATGGGGATAACACAAAAAGATGATTGAACACATTGAGAGAGTTGAGATATCAACATTTTTTTTCCATATTCAATATTATAACAATAATGTCTACTTTCCTCCACATATTAACATTTTAGTTTTTTGGTTTTAAACTTTTAAATTTTTGTAATGGGATTTTTTGGATGGAGTATTTAAATGAAATTTGAAATTGATTGGATTTAGTTTTTCAATCTTAAACACTTAAGATTATATTTAAATTTTTAGTTGTTAATTTTTTAATTTTAAATTTTATAAAATATGTTTAAATTTTTATTATTAATTTCATTTGAAATTGATTGGATTCAGTTTTTCAATCTTAAGTGTTTAAGATTACGTTTAAAGTTTTAGTTGTTAAATTTTTTAATTTTTTTTTTTTTTAAATATGTTTAAATTTTGATTATTAAATTTAAAATTTTTGTAGAAGCCAATTCGCAAGTTCTTATTCTAGAGATCTATAATTAAAATTATGATAAAGTGTTAAGTATAATTTAGTGTATAAAGTGTTTAAATTTATTTATTTTTGATAATTCTGTGGAATATTTACATGTTTGTGAGACTTTATTATTTTTTCTATATTGTTCAAGTTATTAAGTATGATAGTAATATAGTTCATTTTATATTTATTAGATATACAAATATTTGACAAATTAAATTTTGATATTAATTTTATTATCTTCTCACAATTATTTATTAAACAAAAATTAAAGTCTAAAATTTTTAAATAGTAATTTGAAGTAATAAATTCTCTCATACTCAATTTGAAGGTTCTAATCCATCATTTCTTCCAATAAAATTCTTTCTCTATTCTTATAACCTTACCAAAAGGTTTGAGTTTTTCTTTTATTCTTTTTAGGTGTGTTCTAGAAATAATCACTGGCCTCTTACCCTTATCAATCAATATCCTCCATCCATACCTATATTACTTGATCTCCATCAGTTTCCTTATCTTTGATTCCCTCCTATTTTTATCATATTGTTCAAGTTATTAAGTATGATTGCAAATAACTCTATTTTAATTTATTTGCAGGTATAAAATATTTAACAAATAAAATTTTGATATTATTTTTTTTTTCTTCTCACATATATTATCATGAACACAAATAGAAACTCCTACTATGTAGATCAAACAAAATCAATGCCTAAATTTTTAAAATATTAATTCTAGGCAATAAATTCTCTTTCACACTCATTTTAAAGGTTCTAATCCATCATTCCTTCCAATATAACTCTTCCTCTATTCTATCCTTGTCAAAAGGTTTAATTTTTTCTTTATTTATTTATAGGCATGTTTTAGAAATCATCATGGGTCTCTTACTCACCTTTATTGATATATATGCAACATCAACACCTAAATTACTTGATCTCCATCACTTTTCACACTCATTTTAAAGGTTCTAATCCATCATTCCTTCCAATATAACTCTTCCTCTATTCTATCCTTGTCAAAAGGTTTAATTTTTTCTTTCTTTATTTATAGGCATGTTTTAGAAATCATCATGGGTCTCTTACTCACCTTTCTTGATATATATGCAACATCAACACCTAAATTACTTGATCTCCATCACTTTTCCTATCTTTGTTTCCCTCCTATCCTTAGGAATGCCCATCCTTTGTATCCTTAAAATCATCATTACAAAAATTTTCTTTCTCATTCCTCTTGGTTGAAGATATGTCCTTTGAACCTTTGAATTGTTCTTCACCTTTACTGTATATCAAGTGAAGTTTTCATCTCCTTGGTTTTCTTCCATCTTATTCACACACCACATAGAATATCTTTTCTCTTAGGATTTTTCAACAAGAAGAAGCCTTCACACAAACCATAAAATATTGTAATTTAGGAAGCACATGCTCCCTATTTTACAAGCCATTATAGAGGTCAAAACTCTATGCCTCAAATATGAATCATCACTATTGTGCTTAAATATTCATGCATGTGTATTTATTACATTGGCTGGATGATTGGTGGACCACTCCTACTCATGTAACATAAAAGGGAAAGCATAGAGATTTTAGAGGATTGCCCTCTATAGTAGGTAGAACTACCTAGTGAATGACAACAATAGTTAGTTAAGGTCCAGATGATGTTATGAGTGCTGATCTATGACTATATTCCTAAGTTATTAAAGTCTCATTAAGTGGTCTTGAGGATATTTTTTAATTAGATGATTTATATTGCAAAGTATGCATGAAGGTGAGTAAAATCAATAGCTTGTAATTAATAATTTTCATTTTCATGTTCAATTCAAGAATAGACTTTTATTTATTGTTCAATCTAATTAATTATGGGAATTAATGTAGTATGTAAAAAATGCAACTAAAGAATAAGCATAAGAAACAATACTAATTCCTACATTATCACATACACCTCAAGAGATATGGTAAAACATGCAAATGTATTGAAATGAAACTAGTCAACACAAAAGAAATTAAAATATCAATATGATAAAATGTTTATAATATTGTCTATGAGGTATATGGTGTCTCACAAAACCTACAACATAACAATGCATGAAAGGATGGTTACTCAAATGAGGAAAAGGAGCTCTCCATTTATAATATTTTGAGAGCAATGGATGGTTCGGATTCAAAGTTGGATGAAGGGAAAGGATTACACAGGATCAATAATGTGGATGCCAAGTGGAGACCAAGTAGATTAGGGTTTGACCATTCAAAGGGATGAGTTGCTCACACATATGTGAGAAACCTTGAGGAGTGGGATAATAAATGCCAAGTGGGGGATAAGTGTAAGAGTTGAAAGGCCCAAGATTTTTCACATGTGTGTGAGAAAATTTGGAAGAAGAGAGAGGAAAAAGGTGTAAGAGTGTGAGGCTCAAGAAATCTCACACATGTGTGAGAAAATCTCAAGGAGAAAGTGCGAGACAAATGTGTAAGACTTGACTAGCTCAAAGTAAGTACACATGTGGAGAGTGTGATGTGATGGGACAAGAGTTGACTTACATTTGCTAATCTATTTTATTAGGATTGTGCAAATTATTAGGGAGTGATTAGGTGGGACATTAAGATTAATTGATTGGCAAGTGGTTTGGTTTATGTTAGAAGGATAGGTTAGGGTAGGGAAGTGAGGTTAGGTGAGAGTTAAAGTTAGGAGTCATGTGCACAAATAGAATTAAATGCATTATTTAATTCCAAGTGGGAGGAAAGGAATTAATTAAGTAAATAAAGTCATTTAATAAATTAAATAAAGGGTTAATATGCAAGTGGGTGAGGAAAATAAGCTAAGTTAGTTTAATTAATTAAGAATTAATTAAAATCTAGTGATGGAATATGATTAAATAAATATAAATTTATTTAATTAGGGATAAAGGTTAAGATAAAGGATTAAATAAGTAATGAATATTCATTTAATTTGCTAGGATAAGAGTAATTGTGTTCATAGGTTTCGACATAATTTGGTGTCTACATGTAGCATCATAAAGTGATGTTAGATCAAAGAAGATTAAAAAATAGATGATAAAATGGATAACACAAGTGACATGATGCCCGAGTCACTAAAAGGATGAGGAAGGATAACAAGGAAGAAGTAGTATGCCCCCTCAAGAGGACATGGATTTCGATAACATAGGTGTACTCTGAAAAGTGGACATGAATAAGGAAGGAAAGGGAAAAGGATAGGGATGATAGAGGAAAAATACAATAATGTCATGCTGCAATGGTGTGAAAAACCTAGGTTTGATATTGTACTTGACACTATGTAGCAAGGTATGAGGAACCAAGATGACAATGTGTCAAGTACATGATAAAAAAGGTCCAATACAACCAAAGTCCTATGACACCATGGTATAAAATACAATGATTCCATTTTGACAATAGGATGAAAAGACCATGATAAATTCAAAAAATGATAAGACATACAAGAAACAAGAAAGCATGCACAACAAACCAAAAGCAAACCAAAATTTTGCCCCTAGTCAAGTTGAAAACCAATTGATGGATTAATTGAGTGATGATGATTGATTTATGATGGAAAAGTTAATGATAAGAATAATGGACATCCAAAGAATTGGGAAGAATACATACCATGATGATGATTTGAAAAAGTGGTCAATAGTTTGTCAGCTAAATTGGGTCAAAATGATGGCTTGATTACATATTGATGTGAAATATTATAAGATTGGATTGATTGGATTAGTATTTATTATAAATGATTGGATTGATTTGGGATTGTTTGATTTTATGGATTTCCTATTTTTTATTTTTTTTTATTTTATACAGATTTTTGGATGAATAGAATGGATTGGATAAAATAAGATTGGAAGATAAAGTATTAGATGAGAGGAGGAGAAGGTAAATGGATGGAATATCATGTGATTAGATGACGAATAAGATAGTTTGGAAAGGATATGATAAGATGATGGATGAAGGAGGAAATAGATTGGACATGATTGGATGGATAAGAAGGATGATTGGATAAGATGGAAAGAAGGGAAATATATGGGATTAGAAGATAAATGGATTCAATATGAAAGGATTAGATGCATAGATAGAATGGATTGGGACCAATGACAAGGGGGGCCCAAGTTATGATAAATGAAAGGGGGGTGGAGAGATTTTATGGATGGAGAATAGAGAGATGGAATGGATGGAGAGATGGTTTGGATGGGAGATGGATGGATGGAATAGGTGGTGATAGGATATGGTGGATTAGAAGATAGGGAATAGGTGGATGAGGATCCAAGAACTATGTTGCAAAGGAGTTAAATGCCCCACACTAAAGATAGGATGAAAAAGGATGGAAATATGGTGGATACATGATGAAGGAAATGGATGGATAGTGTTCAAGAGATATGCATGGAGGGAATGAAGGCTTATGTATTGTCCAAAACATGCATGGGTTAATAAATCCCATAATTTTTTGAAAGTAACAACAATTAGTCTTCTCTTGCAAACCTAGGCTTGATATGATAAAAGTGATTAAGATGTAAAAGTGAGGCATGCAATTGTTTTGATGACCTGGTTTACTTTTTTTTATGTTTTTTAGTTGAATGGAATGTTTATGTTCAAGTTTTTATTTTTCCTTTTTTGAAATATTTATGTTTGAAATCATGTATCACAATGCTTGATTGTTAAAACTAAGTTTATAGTTGCAGGCTTATATGCTATATTTGTGTTTCTAGTTTTTTAATATATTTTAAATAATTTTTTATGTAGGAAGATGTGAAATATAAAATATTTATAATTAAACTAATGTGATCAAGTAAAATATGAAAGATAATTTCTTTTTCATAATTCATACTTGCATGTGAGGGTTCTAATATTGGAAAGAATAAAAGATAATTATAAAATTAACAAAATAAATACCTTTTTTTGTAACTAATTGTGATGGGATGAGCACATGCATGCAATTATTATTTTTAATGAACTATTTTTACCTCATTGATTTCCTCTTACAGTACAAACTTTTCAATGTTGATCTGATCTTTATGTTAAGATTAAATGTTCTTGACACTTAGGAATGTTTAGATTTTCTAGTTGTATTTTACTATTTTAATTATTATTATAGGTTTGTTGTAGTTTGAAAGATCTCATAAAGAATAAAATTGTTGTTTTTATTTATATTTCAAGAAATACGACTTCTAAATCTCTCACTAATCCAAATCTGAATAAGAGTGCTTCAATTTTAAAGAAATTAAATAGCTAAAATATTCAATCTACCTTCTCTATTAGTTAATCACATTCATCTTAATATCTATTTATGCCATCTTCATACAACATATTACCTAAATTTTTCATCAATGCCATCCACCTTAGAATTTCTTATAATCTTACATTTATCATCCTTAATATTCTAATTCTCAAATTTCTTAATCTTTTATACAAGATGAGTGTGTTGGTGTGTTTCATTATTGAACCTAATAAGTCATTCTCTTAGGCTCTAAACATTCATATTACTTATGTTTTCTTAGGGACCACCTAGGAATATTTCCACCATTGGTGGACTTGTTGCATTATGAGTTTTCCACCTTTTTTGGATGCTTTGCACAAACACTTTCCACCTTTGATGGTAATTCATATTTAGTGGGTGTGTGACATAAAAAACTTTCCACCTTATCTAGGAAGATCTACCTTTAGTGGACATGTGACACTTTCACTTTTCCACCTTATGTGGGTGACTATTTATGCCATCTTCATACAACATATTACCTAAATTTTTCATCAATGTCATCCACCTTAGAATTTCTTATAATCTTCCATTTATCATCCTTAATATTCTAATTCTCAAATTTCTTAATCTTTTATACAAGATGAGTGTGTTGGTTGTTTCATTATTAAACCTAATAAGTCATTCTCTTAGGCTCTAAACATTTGTGTTACTTATATTTTCTTAGGGACCACCTAGGAATATTTCCACCATTGGTGGACTTGTTGCATTATGAGTTTCCACCTTTTGTGGATGCTTTTCACTAACACCTTTCCACCTTGGAAGGTAATTCATATTTAGTGGGTGTGTGACATAAAAAAATTTCCACCTTGTCTAGGAAGATTTGCCTTTAGTGGACATGTGAAACTTTCACTTTTCCACCTTATGTCGGTGATAAAATTTATCGCTTTATGTATCATGCCATAAAATTAAGACACTTATCATAATATTATGCATTCCTATGTTTCACCTTGGTCCATTTAACTAAGGGAAATCCTTTGTAATATTATTCCAATCGAATCAATGAAGTGAATTCAATTAATTCAAGCTATTATATTATATTCTTGGTGAGAATATAGTTTATTCTTGTCATATTATTTCTCTCTTGTTATTTTTATTTCCATTAGGACTTTACATCATGGGTTTATAACTTCGTAGATAAATCTTACAAAGTGTTTTGATTACGTAAAAATAGGTTTTGAAAGGACCCAAAACTTTTTACATAAGGATTACAAAATAGGCATTTAAGCACCAAATGATCAAGTGCATCAGCACCAAAAAAAGCCACACAACTGAGTCCCTAAGCAAAAAGAACAAAAGACAAAGGACAACAAAAGGAAAACAAGACAACAAGGTGTTTTCTAAACACATTTCATCAATTCTGTTGCCTAGTCAGCAAGAATCTGCATGTTTGTAGTAGACAGCTTCAGATCAGCCATGTCGTTATTGTTGTCACCCTCCATCTTCTTGAACTTGGATCTCGTGCGCCTGCTAGGGACCTAATCATCTTACAGAGTGTTACACAATAATTTTTTGTGTTTTACCTAATTCTCTTGAATAATAAACCTTCAAATAAATATGGAATGTTTCTAAACATTTGAGATTTAACCATAAACTTGAGTTTCTTGCATTCAATCTTGAATCCAATCTTCTTGCCTTGGTATGAACCTTATAATCCAATATATTCTTTTCCAAATGAATGTAAACCCTTAACATATATAGGAAATTTACAAAGGAAACCCTACTACATCTTATGAATAATCATAGTGCAAATAAGTATGACCTTATTAAGAATATATATAATAATTTACAATCACTTTTCATAATCTCAAGTTCTAAGAAAGTATTAGAATTATTTGAAATCTATAATTAAATCCTTAATCAAGATCAAGATGGGCCTAACTTATCAAACATGTACACATGCACGTTAAAATTTCCACTCCTTCCATTATCACAAGTTATGGGATGTATACCTTTTTCCTCCAAGCTAAGGAAAACAACTCCAATTTGAGTATTCCAAATTATAGACCACTACATGTCATAAAATAAATTCTAAAAATGAACACCATATTACTACCCAACCTCTAAATGATATTTTTTTATGAGGCATTATTGCACTAATTTAAGACTACCAATTAAAAGATTCATATTTAAGCATTATTTTTTCCTAAGGCATTAAAGTGCATAGTAACCATAAGATATTGTAATGAAAATTGATTTTTTTAGTTTTCCATGACCTTTTAACAAAGGATATTGTAATGTCCCCTCTACTTCGATTAGTTCTTAATTGTGTGATCCTACAAAAATAGAGTTAGTAGAGAAAAAGAAAGTATGAAATAGATATGGAATCAAGCAATTAGATCTACCTATTTCTAACTCCTATAATTCCTAAGAGAAGTCTTTTAGATCAGACTTCCTAACCCTTGAGAATGATCCTCTTGCTTGAATGATATAAGATCAATTCTAAGCGATCCCCCACCATCTTTTTTAGAGTGTGTTCTCTAGGGGTCTTAGGAAGGCCCATATCTGGTCCTTTCTTCTTCCTGGAAGAGATATCCTCTATTGAAGGCCTTTTCATATGCATATGTGGATTCATCAATATATAATATGTAATGCCCCACTAGGGAACCCAACAAAAATTAACCTAAAATATGTTACTAAGTTTACAGAATAATTTTTTTTTTTAAGAGCTTACAAAAAATAATGAATCACAAAGTGGAAATAATATAACATAAAGACAATGCATACTCATTAGTATAACACATTAACAACTTACAAATCTCAAGACTTCCTTGATGTAAAATTATGTAAATATAAATTAATCAGATTAAGTACAATAACCATTCAAATAAAGTACATCATCTCATAAAAGAATACACAAAAACAATTGAACCATAAGGTATACATGATAACCCACATACACTACACAAGTCACATGGTATGTAAATATAATCTAAGTACAAGGTAGAATATAATAAATGAAAGACAAGAGTAAGTATCCAATGATAAACAAGAAGATACAATTGCTACAAAGATCATCCAACACTAGTACAAGGATGTCAAAATCTCAAATGGTAAAAGAATCACTACCACCTGACCATGTGGAACCAAAGGTCCACTATGACCATGCTAAGGAGATAAAAAAAGACGCCACTCAAATATTAAACACAAAAAATGAACACAATACAACACCTAGGAAAGGGATCCTGAAAGCTCTGTATCTCAAAAAGGTATAACACCAATTGTGAAGATAAAACATACTTAAGCATAGGCAACCAACACATGTAAGAAACCTAAGATGTATAAAGAGAAGTGTCATCACATGAACCAACTCTAATTTTATCCTAATAGTCTCTCTAGACCCCAACACCCTATTGACTCTATGTGGTATTAGTAATCCTCTCATACAGATGAGGTACCAACTATCCAATCCATGTAGTCAACAAGTATCTTCCCACTCCTGTCATAGTCAACACCTCAATCAAGTAATCAGGTATGGGTGAGGCACACATTATCTTATTAATTCATTTTAAACTCTCAATGTATTTAAGTTATAACTTTATTAAGTAACTTGTAAAGGATACCTAGGTAGCCACTTCTGAGCTCTAACACTTTTAAAATAAGCCACTTCCCATATATACACTCAGATAACCTACCCTAATTCTCCAACCAAAATAACAAAGAGAAGAATGAAACAATACCATAAAATCTTCTCATAAATCATAAACCATGTGATAATCACCAAAGTAAAATAATGGAGCATAGTAGAGAACAACACATCCTATACAAGGATCAAATAGTCCATCTCAATATCTAGACATTAAACCAAAGATCGTCCATCCCATCATGAATATCTTAATAGAAACAATAACAATCCTCATAGTCTTATATCACAAGACCAATGATAATCACAACATTAATGACATCCATCTCCAAACATGAAGTAACATAACCCATAAAGATAATTGTCCAAATCGTAGAACAATCATAACTTAGAGAACATAAGGTGACCAAGTAAATCAAACTTAATCATAATAAGGGTTGTCACCTTTTTGGTCAAATTAAATAAAGATCAAAACACAATACAACATATGAGATCACTCACAGATATCATAGAATCATACATGATCCAATCAAGACTTTAAAATGGTTATAAAGGTTCTCCACATAAAATCAAATATCAACAGAAAAATACTTCAAAGCCTTTGATATACAATTTCTAAATGTCAACATAATTTTCTCAAATAAACAACAACACATGAGACAATAGAATATACCAAGTAGTCAAACCATAACACAAATCTCAGTTGTTTAAGAACATCCAATTTTGTTTACTAAATTCTAGTTTGACTTATTAAGAAAATGTTCATTTAAAATCTCATGCATATATACTTTTTAAATAAGTACTAAAATAAAATCTTCATGCATATCAAAACACCATGTATTTAATAATAAAATGATGTTATTAATTTTCTAAATATAAATATAAATGAAAACATTAATATTAAAACACACATGTTAAAAAAATTAATTAATATTTATTTATTAGTTTTTTTCATAATAAATAAATAACAACAACAATAATAATAATAACAAAAAAAATTTTAACTCCAAAAATTAATAAATAATAATAATAATTTTTATTTTTTTAAAATCCAAAAATTAATAAATAAATACTAATATGTTTTTTATTGGTTTTCTCATTTCATGATTTAATGTATTTTTCTCCATATACATATATTCTTTACTACTTTATTTTAATTCTATAAAAAAATTATGCTCATATGCAAATATTATATATCTATTTCAATTTGATTTACTTCTTAGGGTTTCAACAATAAATATAAACAAACCCTAACTAATTTAATATAAGGCTTTTCATCAATATTTTTCTAACAAAAATACCAAGCATTCACAATTCTACAATCACAAAATTTTTTCAACCAAAAATCTTTCAAAACAAAATTTCATAGAAAAGAAGAATTACAAAACTACCATCAACAAAATGTGGCAGACACAAAGTAAACAATCTTTTAAAAGAAAATTAGATCTACAAGGGTTTCAAACCCTACCTTAATCCACCAATTGACAAAAACCATAAAAATTAATCTAAAAACCTTAAAAATTCCAAGCTTTCATAATTTCATTCAATTCAAACTCCGAACCAAAACTTGTAAACATGTGGGTGTAAAGAATAATGACCAAAATACTCCTAATAAAGGAAAACTAAGCAACCTAGATTTTTCTAAAAAACTCAACCTTAAATTGAGTAAAAATCATTTGTTTAATAAATATTTCTTATTTTTATCAATTCACTCAACTTGAATTTTAAAAGGTAAAGTTCCAATTTCTTTTAATAAAGTGTTTTCTAATATGCAACTCAACATTAAAATCACTTATCTCTTTTTTAGCTTCTTTTCCATTTAAATATTAATTTTCATATTTTAATTAAATTAAAATTCCTAACATATTTGAAATATGTAATTTAATAATAAATTTTATTTTATATTTTAATTATGCATTTAAATTATAATTTAGACTTAGTATTTAATTAAATCTCCACTTTTCAATACTAGACTTTCTAATTAATTCTTTTTAATAAACATAGGTATTTAATTAATTCTCATTAATTAAATAACCTTATATTTTAACATTCCAATATTTAATAAGATATAATTAATCAATCACATAATTAACTTTAATTAAATTGTTTATCTATTTTATCACAAAAATCATATCCGAAATTCATTCAAGAATTCTCTTGTTGGTTCTATTGTGGTTGGTTCTTCTTCTGCTTCTCTCTTGAGGTATGTTTCTCAAGACTGGTAGGAGAAGGCTTCTATGGTAGAGGAGGGTGGACCCCATTTATTCATAAACATCATAAAAAGTCCTTTCTTCAATTTGATATGATTCTACGCTCCCAAAAGAAGGGAGGTAAAGGAAAATCTTAGATTTTACTCATTTTGTTATGGTTGTGGGATTCAGGTTTCATTCCCTTTGGGCAGATTGGGATTTCCCCTTTCTTGCTTGTTTCATTTGGTCTTGTTATGTGTTATTCCTTTAGTTTGTCTTGGGTTGCTTCCTTATGTTTGTTGGCAGTGTTCTATCTTGGGTATGTCGTTGAATATATTTATGATCTCTAATTTGTAAGGGGTTTTGAGGTCCCCACAAAACCTGTTTTAACCTTAATAAAAAACACAAAAATCACATCAAATCTACAGGCATGAAAAACTTGAAGAAACTGACTACATAAAAAATACTAAATCAAATACAAAGGAAAGGTTCATGAATGATGTCACCTTGATGAATTCAAAGGGTAATAACTAGGATACTTGTCCACTATTTTTTGACAATAAATGGCTTAGGTTAGGATTTGGACTTGTCTACTATCTCCTCTCTCTTACCATTGATATATTTTGATAGGTCACACTCATCCTAGATAATTCAAGGAAGTCGATTCCTAGTACTTGAAATCTTGTATAAAAGATGAGCATGTACATACATGTATAAATATATAACAGACAATGGCAGGGATCAGTCAATCATGTGGATCTTGCAAGAAAGTAACTATGACTCCATCCTTCAACCACATCAGACACAACAAATAGAAATATAAAACATACGTGTAATCCATACACATGCAGGTATGGGGTTAATAAATATATAAATATAAATGACATCATAACATATAAAAAATCAGACTATGGGAGGGGTATTATATCTACCTCCCCTAAAATTAGGCTTACTCTTGGAAGCCTACAAACAAATAAGGACATGCATCCCTCAATCATGAAGCATTCTACTAAAACAAAAGCTAAAATGATATTTCGAAACAAGCCAAAAATAAAGACACGATATATAGTCATCAAGAGAAATATAATTCTAGTTTAAGCATAAACTGAAAATCACACTAATCAATTATTCATTATTAATCAGTTTAAATATATCTAGATCTTTATTCATTCAACATCATATAATTCATCTATAAATTAATTGTATAAAGTACATATTTGTATTTACATCAAATAACAAATGAAGAGGTTCATGTAATCCTAGCAAATGCAATACAATTATATAGGACACACAATGCATTTCACCTTCACATAAAATATAGGACAATTGTTTGTGATGTTCTCCCTTACACATACTATCAGAGGTACAAAATGAACATGATAGAAACAACACTTATCATAGAATGGGGCCAACAATACAAAAGATTTAGAATATCCACCACAAGGTTCAAAAGGAAAAACCCAAGTGGGAGAATTCCAAGTTCAACATTAAATCATAAAAATTCATGACAATTTCAAACAATAAATCAAGTGGGACTAGTGTCAAAAAATAGGTAGCGAAAAGAGAGTCAAGTGACAAGTACAAGCATAAGAAAGTTCAAAAATTAAATGCTAAACCAAACACAACATGAACGAATCATCAATAAACAAGATAAATTATCAATCATAAAACATTTCATATAAAAAAGTGATTAGTGTCAGCCACACTCAAGGGAGTAACCACTACACAACACCCAAGAATACAACATCTTGGATGAATTAGAGAATGTACCCAAAAATAATGAGTCACTAAGGTAAGATGCATCAAATTCAATTGTAACTACACGACACCTAATGGGCATACAAAAGATTTATGTGTCTATGTTTCATTTCAAATTTCAACTACATGACACCTAATGGATGTACAAATTCCTAGAGTTCCTAGTGTAGAAACATGGGCTTTGATACCAAGTGTAATACCCCACTAGGGAACCTAAGAGAAATTAACCTTAAACATGTCACTAAGTTTACATAATAATTTTTTTTCTTAAGTTTTAACAAACAATAATGAATAACAAAATGAAAGCAATATAACATAAAGACTATAAATACTCATAAGTATAATGCATTCACATATTACAAGTCTCAAGGGTTCCTTGACATAAAATTACATAAATATAAATTAATCCGATTAACTACAATAACCATTCAAATAAAGTACATCATCTCATAAAATAATACCCAAATACAACTGAACCATAAGGTATACATGATAACCCACATCTATTGCACTTGTCTGTGAAGTTCGTCATTCTTAGTAGGTGTCAGCCTATATGGTTCTTTATTTGGAAAACTAGCTCCAAAAATTAGATCCATACAATGACTTATACTTCTTACTGGTGGTAAACCATCAGGAATATCCTTTGCAACAATCCCCTTGTATTCATTCAACAACTTTTCAATTTCTACTTGCACTAGGTCTCCACTATCTTCTTTTGCTTGGCCATTACTATTTTCTATCAGTCAGCCATCACTACCACAACTTAGCCTCTTAGGAATTATAACAAAACAAACTTGTTTATTCTTCATGTATTCCTCAAATTGCTTTCCATTAACCATGCAAATTTCCGTAGTAGTACAATTTATCTCATCTAGAACCTCAATCAAAGGTAACAATGTCTTCTTTCTTCCATTCACCCAAAGAGTATATTGATTCAATCTACCATCATGCATAGCATGTCTATCATACTGCCAAATTCTACCTAACAGAGTATGACAACAATATATAGGCATAACATTGCATAGAACTTCATCAAAGTAATTTGTAATCTTGAATTTCACAATGCATTGCTCACTTACCAAAAATTTAATCTCATCCTTGATCCATGAAATGTGATAGGGTTTAGGGCATGTCAACCTTTGTAACTGAAACTTTGTAACTAGATTCTATGATGCCAAATTCATTGAACTTCCACTGTCAACATTTACTTTGCAACATTTTCCTACCATCTTACATCTGGTCTTGAAAAGGCTTCTCCTCAGGACAAGTTCTTCATCAACACTTTTATTACACAAAGCTCTCCTTACCATCAGATTTTCTCCATCCTTAGGCCTACTTGATGAACCCTCAAGATCCTCTTGTACCACAAAATCTCTATGAATTTATTCATTTCCATCAGAGTGTCTACACTTAAAGGATCTATGCCCTTCTTTGCCACATCTAAAAAAATTACCACTAAAACCACCTCTAGAGTAAGAACTACCTCTACCTCTTCCTCGATATGAACTAGTACCTCCTTGGTAAGAACTACCATCTTTCCACTTAGTCTTTCTTTTATCTTTAGTTTTCCACTCAGATTGTCCCTTACCTTGTGTATAATTATCAGATCTACCACTCTCACCATAGGACCTACCTCTACCTCTCTAGAATCTACCACCTCTACCTCTTTGTCTTTGCTCATGATGCTTCTTTTTCAAGATCTCTTTAGCTTTCAAGGAAAATTGATATGATTCTTCCACACTATCCAATTTCAAAAAACTTATTTCATCTTGAATTCCAAATCTCAATCCATTTAGGTACCTTGCAGCTTTCTCAACCTCATCATCCACATGTCCAAATCTGATGTCCAATCTATAGAATTCCTTAGTGTATTCCTTCACAGTCATGTCTCTTTATCTTAGATTTTGCATCTTCCTCAACAAGATAACTTGGTAATTAGAAGGAAGGAACTTCTTCTATACTTTGTTCACCATTTTCAACTAGGTTTTCATCTTTTCCTTTCCTCTTCTTTGTCTATTAGTTTTTAAATGCTCCCACCCACAGTCAGGCATGACCTTTCAACCTAGTGACTACAATGTTTAATTTCCTATTATCAAGAGTGGTTTCAAACTCAAAGAAATTTTCCATATCAGAGATCCAATCCAACACAACATTAGTATCCAAATTTCCATCATAAGGAATAACTTCAATAACAGGCTTTAAATGTTCCCTAGTCAACACTCTTAACAATATTTCCTTATCTTGATCCTCCTCAGGCTTTGGATTAGGGTTTGGTGTCACTTATTCATCATCACTCACATCATCAAGATGTGCTCCTCTCCTCTGGGATGTCTCCACAACATCTAAGCTGGTTTCAATTTGTCTTAATATGTCCATTATGGCATTATCAACATTTCCTCTACCTTGAACCATCTTGACAACTAGGTTCCTACAAGATCGTAACCCTCTATAAGTTATAGGTTAAATTTGTAGATTTGTCAACCTACAACAAAATCCAACTTAGGGTTCTACATGATCCAATCTTCTCAAGGATGAACCTCAAGCTCTGATACCACCTGTCACAAGGAGGGAGATGAATAGTTAGGTCTAAAGGCACACCTAACTATCCAAACCACCTTGGAGAGTAAACACAATAGAATCAAACACACAAAGAACAACAACAAGGAGAGAAGGAACACCAATACTTTATTGATTTATTCAATTACTTCATACATTCCCAACTTTGAGGCCTTCCAGGTTACAACCAACAAGGTTTATCAAAATCGAGACTTCATAGATCCTTCTTTTCTATCTGCTATATCTTATTGCTTACTCTATCCTCCTCACTACTTAACCTACACCTAGACATACCTATTTATACTTTCCAAAATAGCTTACAAAAGATTCTAGATCATTACAACAAAGAAGGATGACAACAAAATGGTTAGCACACATCCCAAGACAAGATACCAATATTAAATTCACCACCTAAATTAAATACATAAGTTAGCTCTAACTAAGAACCGAAAAAAGAAAAACTCAGTCAAAGAAGAATCAAGATAAGAAAATATCATGTTCACTTGGTACATGAAGGAATTCTTAGCCAACACTGGACATGTCGACACATATAGGAATGCTTGGCCAACATTGGACAGCTTGACAACAACTACAACTCGACACTTATTGGCAAAATGAACAAAATGAGAAGGATAGAAAGGCAACCGAGGATGCTCCTTCATCATATTTTTAGTCAAAAGAATATTCAAAGCATTCTCAAGTGTTTATGCAATGGGAGTAAAGTATCTCTTGGGTCTAGGTATCTGTGGCCTATCTATGTTACCTTTGAGTTTAGAGCTTGGTTGGGTGCTCTTGACTTATTTTTCCACTTGAATGCAAGTAGATAGATTGAAAGATGACTCCTTTGGTTTGTTAGGCATAGATGCTGAGGTTGTACCCACAAATCAATCATTGATGACATCCTTGGTTTTGGTATAAAACTTATTCTTGTCCTTGTTATGTTGTTTATTGGAATAAGACTTAAGTTATTTACATTTAAGGGTAGTTTATCCTTTTCAAAGAAGGACATCCTCTATGAGAATAGATGTTTCAACCAATTTGTCAAATGAGGCATGCATTTTCATTTGCAATGCATAGTTCATTTCAGGAACCAAAGTGTTTATGAATATATAAATATTTTCAGTCTCAAGAATTTGTCAGGCATATCTAGAAGACATTCTTTGCTACCACTAGAGGAATGTGACCAAGGGATCTCCTACACATTGTTTTGTTTTGCAAAAGTTGAGCATGGTAAAAGTGTGAGAGATTTTACAGGAGTACTTTTAGATAAAATTTTGAACAAGGTCATCAAAGGTCTTAATGCTAGGGAAAAGTGAGGTTAATTAGCTCATAGCTTGGCCATTGAGACTTCAAGGAAAGAGTATCATAAGATAGATTTTCTCGTGCATAAAATCGATACTCAAGGCACAAAATTTGCACATGGTCTTAAGGATTTTTACTTCCATCATATTTATCATACTTAGGGATCTTTACCTTGGATGGGAAAGGAGGCATGTGGAGATTTATGTCAAAGGGGAAAGGAAATATTGCTTCGAGTGAATACTTTTTAGTGGGTTGGTACTTTTCTCTTTTGAGTTGTGAAATATTATAGCATAGATCTTGAAGTTGTTTTCTAAGAGTTGAGAGATGAAACTCTTCCTCTTTTTGCAATAAGCCATTTACATCAAAGTTAGGGGGAAGCTTTGTTAGGAATAGTCCCAAGAGATAACTGAGAGGCAGGGGGGGTGAATCAGTTATCTACAAGATTCAATTCTTTATCCAATTAAGTATACTTAAACATAAAGCATAAATATAATGAAAGAACACATGAACAAAATACAAATATTTTGGTTACAGGGAAACCCAAATAGGTAAAAACCTTGTTGGGACTTGATACCCACTAATATTTTGTACTAGTGTATAATGATTGATGAAGGGTGCTCCCCTTAATACAACAAACACATAATAGAAACAAAGAACAACAACAATTTGCAAGAACATAAAATGGGCTTCTTATTATCTCCACAAATGTGGAATTACAAATTTTTAGAATTACCATATGCAAAGTCACATGGGCATTCCCCTTACAATATTTTGTAGCAAAAAGCCTTGAATTATTACACATAACTACTCCAAATTGCCCTAGACAACACTACGGGCCTTCTTTATATAGGCAATTTCCACCACCCGAGAAGGTTCCAGAAATTTAGCCCATAGGGTCAACCAAACTTAGAATTATTTTATTTTACAATTCATTACATCAAAGTCGACTCAAAATAACTTTTGAAACCCAAATAGAAATTTTGAAGGAAGAAATAATTTTTCACCATTTCAAGTGACCCAACTTCCAAAGACCATAAGTCATCGCCAGATGACCCGATTGACTATTATGACCCCATTCCAGAAAGGCCACAAAGCGTTCTATAGGCCTAACTTGTGAAAGCACCCATCACCCAAATTTTTGACCTCATTCAGGGCCTCTAAAGCCTTCAAAACTGAGTTCAAATTTTTTGTACCCTGCTGCCAATATCAAAAATCTTCAATATCTAAAAAGCTAGACTTGATTTGTTAATGAAAATTTGCTGGGAGACTGATATGACTGAGATGAACCGCCACATGTGAAATCAGAACATTCTGAGATCATATGACCAACTTACTAAAAATAGAAAGTTTCCATAAATAACAACTCTACACAAGATAGCCTTTATTAAATACAAAAATAGAAATATTTTTGGGTGATGCAAGATTGCTCTTACACCTAGGATGCTCCTGCATTAGACACCCAGGGTAATTTGAGAAATGATCCTGTCATGACTCAGGTGTGTGGAGGAAAACCAAGATGGTTAACCTCCTCCTTTGCTAGCCATGATGAATCCTCAATAGGTCATCCTTTCCACTTAACCAAATATTCCTCATATGTTCCGTTCCTTGTGCTTCTACCAACATGACTATCTAGTATGTCTTCAATTTCCTTGGTATCTAAACTACTTGCTGGAATACTCCACTATGTCACTGTGATCTCATCTTCAACACATCCTTCATGATACTCTGTCAAATCTGAAATGTTAAACACTAGTGAAATATTCAACTCACTAGGCAATTCTACCTCATATGCATTCCCCAAATCATGCTTCTTCAGTATCTTACATGGTCCAAACTTCTTCATTTTCAATTTTTTATATGTACCAACTGGAAACCACTCCTTCCACAAATGAACCATGACTTCATCCCCAACCTGAAATTCCTTATGCCTCCTTTTCTCATCTGCCTTAGCCTTATACTGTGCATTCATTTTGGTAATGTTCTTCCTCACTTCCTCACAGATGTTCTTCAAGTGTTCTACAAAATCCTCACCTTCAGCACTACTTATTTCTCCTTTATCTATCTTTCTCAATTCAAATACATTTCTTGAACTACTTCCAGATACAATCTGGAATGGTGATTTACCAGTGCTCCTGTTGAAAGAATTATTGTATGAAAATTTTGCTTGTGGTAAAATCAAATCCCATCCTGTTGGCTTATCTCCAATGAAACATCTTAGCAAATTCCCCAAACTCCTATTCACCACTTCTGTCTGTCTAGCAGTTTGTGGATGATGTGATGAACTAAACTTCAAATCTTTCTTCAACTTCTTCCACAATGTATGCCAGAAATATCTAACAAACTTAGTGTCCTGATCTGAAACTATGGTCTTTGGAAAAACATGTAGTCTCACAACTTCTCTAAATTTTTTTTTTCTATATGAATAGCATCATTAGTCTTCTTGCAGGGAATGAAATGTTGCATCTTTGAAAATCTATCAAACACTACAAAGATTGAATCATGTCCTTGCTGAGTCCTCGGTAAACCAAGAACAAAGTCCATATTGATATCCTCCCAAGGCTTCTCTAGTATAGGTAATGGCTGATACAACCCTGTATTCTGCTTCACTCCTTTCGCCATCTGACACACTCTGCAACTTTGTACAAACTTTTTCAAATCTTGTTGTAATTGTGGCCAATAATAATTCTCACTAACCAAAGTAATGGTTTTATCATGACCAAAATGTCTAGCCAATTCTCCGCTATGCTTCTCCTTGATTAGATTCTCCCTCATAGAACTTGGTGGAATGCACAATTGACTCCCTCTAAATAGCATATCATCCTGGATGATGAAATCTAGCCATTTTGTCCTATCTAGAGTAACAGGTTTTGTACAAGCTTTCCAAGCTTCACCAAAATCAAGATCCTCTGGATACAAATTCTTGAGTTCCTTGAACCCAACCACTTCAATCTACATTTCTATCAACAATAGTTGCCTTCTGCTAAGAGCATCTGAAACCCTGTTAGACTTTTCACTCCTGTGTTTCAAAATAAATGTATAACTCTATAAAAAATCAACCCATTTCAAATGCCTCAGGTTCAACTTTCTTTGACTATTCAAATATTGCAAAGCTTGATGATTAGTATACAAAAAAAACTCCTTAGGAAGTAGATAATGTCTCCACTTTTTTAATGCCTGAACTATAGCATAAAATTCTTGATCATAAACATAATATTTCCTCTTGGCATCATTTAACTTCTCACTGAAATAAGCATCAGGTTTACCTTCCTGGCTCATAACAACTCCTATTGCAGTACCACTAGCATCACAGTCTACTTGAAACACCTTATTAAAATTTGGAAGCGCTAAAACAGGTTGTTCTGTAACTTTTTTCTTCAACAATTGAAAACTCTTTTCTATCCCCTCTCATTGTTTCAGTCAAGGATCCATAAATACTGCTAAAATTTCTGATAAACTTTTTGTAAAAGCTAGCCAAACCATGAAAATATTTTACCTCAGTAGCACTCCTTGGAGTATGCCATTCAAGGATAACCTTTACTTTCTCTGGGTCCATTTTTAGACCTTCTACTGAAACTAAAAATCCTAAATACACTAACTCCTTCATAAAACTCCATTTTTTCAAGTTAATCAACAATTTCTCTTCTCTCAGCTTCTCAAATACCATACGAATATGCATCATATGCTCATCCAATGTCTTACTAAAGATCAAAATATCATCTAGGTAAACAATGACAAACTTACCTAGAAATTCTTTCAAAACCTCATTCATGAGCCACATCAAAGTGTTCGGTGCATTGGTTAGCCTAAAAGGCATGAATAACCACTCATACAATCCTTCCTTTGTATTGAAGGAAGTTTTCCATTCATCTCCTTCTCTGATCTGAATCTGATGATATCCACTCTTCAGATCTATCTTTGAGAAATACACAGCTCCACTCAAACAGTCCATAATGTCATCCATTCGTGGCAATGGAAACCTATACTTGATTGTGATCCTTTTTATTTCTCTAGAATCTATACACATCCTCCACTCTTTATTCTTCTTTGGTGCTAATAACGTTGGTACAACACAGGGACTTAGACTCTCATAGATCAATCCTTTCTGCAACAACTCATGTACTTATCTGTTCAACTCCTCACTTTCTATAGGTGTCATTCTATGTGCTACCTTATTTGGAAAACTCACTCATAGGATCAAGTCCATCTGATGACTGATCTTTCTGACTGGTGGCAATCCATCAGGCACATTATCAGATACAATATCTTGAAACTCATTCAAGAAATCTGCAACTTCTACAGGAACATCTTCTACTTCCTCCTTACCAACTTTTGAAATTAAATAAAAACACACATGCTTATGCCTCGTACCATCTAGAAAATTTATTCCATCAACAAAAGTTATTCTTGCACTACCACATACCTTTTCTTTTGTGTTATTCAATGGCTTTAGCTTATGTCGCACTGCATGCTTTGTCAAGGAATAGGTATTTGCATGACCATCATGTATAGTACATCTATCAAACTGCAATGGTCTACCCAACAACATATGACATACATCCATAGATATGATATCACACAGTACCTGATCATTGTATCTACCAATATTGAAATTTACTAGGCATTGTTCATTGACCATGACCTTGTGGTCATCCTGCATCTAGGCAATTTGGTATAGATGTTGGTATTTTTGTGTCTTGAGCTTAAAATTTGTCACCATCTCTTCTGACACCAAATTATTAGTGCTTCCACTATCAATAATCACATCACAACACTTACCCTCACACTTGCATCTAGTGCAAAATAGACTCCTCCTTTGCTCAGGTTCATTCTCACCACTCAATAGGACTCTTTTGTTAATCAACGTTTCTCCTCTTTCAGCATCTTCAAAATTTGATGATCTAGCATCTTCATCTACATGTGCAACTCTGGCATGGTCTTCATTTCTCCTGTCTATTCTTCCTTGGTACTAAGGACATTCAAATTTCCTATGACCTTCTTCTCCATAGTGAAAATATGTTCCATGAAAACCTCCTCTTCCACATCCTTGTCCTCTTCCTCTTCCTCTCTGATCTCTATTACTATGTTCCTGAAAGTGATTGGAATTATTTCCTCTCTGATTCTAGCTGCTACTAGCATCATCCTTATTTTTTGGATCTTCATTTCATCCACCATATGACCGTCCACCAGATTGTCCACCGCAACCTCTTCCATTTTGTCTACTCTCGAACTTCTTGTTCAGCTTTTCCTCTACTTTTAGGGAAAACTGGTATGCCTCTTTAATACTATTTATTCAAACCAAATTTAGGTCCTCCTGAATGCTCGCCCTCAACCCATTGAGGTAATGGGCAACTTTCTCCTTATCAGCTTCTACATGGCCTATTCTGATGATGATTTGATAGAACTCCTTTGTATACTCCTAAATAGATCTTCTTGCTTGCTTCAAACTTTACATTTTCTTTAGTAGGTCAAGCTCATAATCAACAGGAATGAATTTCCACTTTAATTTATCCACCATTTGATCCCATCTTGTGATTTTATCCTTTCCTCTTTGATTTCGCTCCAATTAGATCTCCTGCCACCAGATCTTCGCATGACCCTTTAGTCTAGCCTTCACAAACTTGACCCGATCAGGATACTCAATATCTTCATACTCAAAATATTCTTCACATTCATTGATCCAGTCAATCAATTCCTCTGGGTTAAGATTCCTTGAAAAAGTAGGAACCTCGATCTTCGGTCTTTTCCTGATCTTGGAAATGGCTCGGAAAAGCCTTTCTTCCTCTTGATTCAAAACTTCAACTTTTGCTTCTTAATCATCATTTCCTTCTTCGGCTTCATCCTCACTTTCATATTTGACATTAACATTCATTCCTATGCAAATATCTTCTTGAAATGCCCATACTTGTCTTTGGAGCTCTCTAACCTCAGGTGTCATAGCACCCACTCTTCTACCATGTTCCCTTCGTGGAGGTATTTTCACGCTTATTGCTAAAACCCTAACCACGGTCCTCATGCAAACTACCTCATAGTTGGTGATCTATTTACACACTCAAGAACTCCTGCTCTGATATCACTTGATGAAGGGTGCTCCCCTTAATACAACAAACACATAACAAAAACAGAGAACAACAACAATTTGCAATAATAGAAAATGGGCTTTCTTATTATCTCCATAAATTTGGAATTACAAATTTTAAGAATTACAATATGCAAAGCCACATGGGCATTCCCCTTAAAATATTCTATAGGAAAAAGCCTCAAATTATTACCCAAAACTACTCCGAACTACTCTAGACAACACTACGGGCCTTCTTTATATAGGCAATTTCCACCACCCGAGAAGGTTCTAGAAATTTAGCCCATAGGGCCAACCAAACTTAGAATTATTTTATTTTACAATTCATTACATCAAAGTCAACTCAAAATAACTTTTGAAACCCAAATAGAAATTTTGAAGGAAGAAATCATTTTTTGCCATTTCAGGTGACCCAACTTCTGAAGACCATAAGTCATCTCCAGCTGACCCGATTGACTATTATGATCCCATTCTAAAAAGCTCACGAAGTGTTCTACAAGCCTAATTTGTGCGAGCACCTGTCACCCAAATTTTTGACCTCATCTAGGGCCTCTAAAGCCTTCAAATTTGAGTTCAACATTTTTGAACCCTACTGCCAATACCAAAAATCTTCAATATCTACAAAGCTAGATTTGATCTGTCAATGAAACTTTGCTGGCAGACCGATATGACTAAGATGAATCTCCACATGTGAAATTAGAACATTCCAAGATCATATGACCAACTTACTAAAAATAGAAAGTTTCCATAAATAGTAGCTCTACACAAGATAGCCCTTATTGAATACAAAAATAAAAATATTTTTGGGTGATGCAAGATTGCTCTTACACCTAGGATGCTCTTGCATTAGACACCCAAGATAATTTGAGAAGTGACCCTGTCATGACTCAGGTGTGCAGAGGAAAACCAAGATGGTTAACCTCCTCTTTTGTCAGCCATGATGAATCTTCAACAGGTCATCCTTTCTACTTGACCAAATATTCTTCATATGTCCTATTCCTTGTGCTTGTACCAACATGACTGTCCAGTATGTTTTCAATCTCCTTGGTATCTAAACTACTTGCTGGAATACTCCACTATGTTGCTATGATCTCATCTTCAACACCTCCTTCATGATACTCTGTCAAATTTAAAATGTTAAACACTGGTAAAAATTTCAACTCACTAGGCAATTCTACCTCATATGCATTTCCTGAATCATGCTTCTTCAATATCTTACATGGTCCAAACTTCTTCATTTTTAGCTTGTTATATGTACCAGCTGGAAACTGCTCCTTCCGCAAATGAACCATGACTTCATCCCCAACCTGAAATTCCTTATGCCTCCTTTTCTCATCTGCCTTAGCCTTATACTATGCATTCATTTTGGTAATGTGCTTCCTCACTTCCTCATGGATGTTCTTCAAGTGTTCTACAAAATTCTCACCTTCAACACTACTTATTTCTCCTTTATCTATCTTTCTCAATTCAGATGCATTTCTTGGACTACTTCTAGATACAATCTAGAATGGTGATTTACTAGTGCTCCTGTTGACATAATTGTTGTATGTAAATTTTTCCTGTGGTAAAATCAAATCCCATCCTGTTAAGTTATCTCCAACCAAACATCTCAGCAAATTCTCCAAACTCCTATTCACCACCTTTGTTTGGCCATCAGTCTGTGGATGATGTGATGAACTGAACTTCAAATTTGTCTTCAAATTCTTCCACAATGTATGCCAGAAATATCCAAAAAACTTATTGGGCCACAATGTATGCCGGAAATATCCAAAAAACTTAGTATCCCAATCTGAAACTATGGTCTTTGGTAAACCATGTAGTTTCACAACTTCTCTAAAAAATAATTCCGCTATATGAACAACATCATTAGTCTTGTTACAGGGAATGAAATGTGCCATCTTTGAAAATCTATCAACCACTACAAAGATTGAATCATGTCCGTGCTGAGTCTTCGGTAAACCAAGAACAAAGTCCATATTGATATCCTCCCAAGACTTCTCTCGTATAGGTAATGGCTGATACAACCCTGTATTTTACTTCACTCCTTTCACCATTTGACATACTCTGCAACTCTATACAAACTTCTTCACATCTTGCTGCAATTGTGGCCAATAATAATTTTCACTAACCAAAGCAAGGGTTTTATCATGACCAAAATGTCCAGCCAATCCTCCGCTATGCTTCTCCTTGATGAAATTCTCCCTCATAGAACTTGGTGGAATGCACAAATGACTCCCTCTGAATAGCATATCATCCTAGATGATGAAATCCAACCATTTCATCCTGTCTAGAGTAACAGGTTCTATACAAGCTTTCCAAGCTTCACCAAAATCAGGATCCTCTAGATACAAATTCTTGAGTTCCTTGAACCCAACCACTTCAATCTACATTTCTATTAGCAATAGTTGCCTTCTGCTAAGAACATCTGCAACCTTGTTAGACTTTCCACTCCTGTGTTTCAAAGCAAATGTATAACTTTGCAAAAACTCAACCCATTTCAAATGCCTCTGGTTCAACTTTCCTTGACTATTCAAATATTGCAAAGCTTGAAGATCAATATACAAAACAAACTCCTTAGGAAGTAGATAATGTCTCCACTTCTTTAATTTCTGAACTATAGCATAAAATTTCTGATCATAGATAGAATATTTCCTCTTGACATCATTTAACTTCTCACTGAAATAAGCAACATGTTTACCTTCTTGGCTCATAAAAACTCCTATTGTAGTACCACTAGCATCATAGTCTACTTGAAACACCTTATTAAAATCTGGAAGCACTAAAACAGGTTGTTCTATAACTTTTTGTTTTAACAATTGAAAACTGTTTTCTCCCCCATTAGTCCACTTAAACTCTTTTCTATCCCCTCTCGTTGTTTCAGTCAAGGGTCCACAAATACTGCTAAAATTTATGATAAACTTTCTGTAAAAGCTAGCAAAATCATGAAAAGATCTTACCTCAGTAGCACTCCTTGGAGTAGGCCATTCAGGGATACCCTATACTTTCTCTAGGTCTATTTTTAGACCTTCTACTGAAACTAGAAATCCCAAATACACTAACTCCTTCTTCACAAAACTGCACTTCTTCAAGTTAATCAACAATTTCTCCTCTTAGCTTCTCAAATACCATATGAATATGCATCATATGCTCATCCAATGTTTTACTAAAGATCAAAATATCATCTAGGTAAACAATGACAAACTTACCCAAAAAAAATTTCAGAACCTCGTTCATGAGCTGCATGAAAGTGCTCGGTGCATTGGTTAGCCCAAAAGACATGACTAACCACTCATACAATCATTCCTTTGTCTTGAAGGAAGTCTTCCATTCATCTCCTTCTCTGATCTGAATCTAATGATATCCACTCTTTAGATCTATCTTTGAGAAATACACAGCTCCACTCAAACAATCGATAATGTCATCCATTTGTGGCAATGGAAACCTATACTTGATTGTGATTTTTTTTATTGCTTTTAAATCTATACACATCCTCCACTCTCCATTCTTCTTTGGTGCTAATACCACTAGTACAACACAGGGACTCAGACTCTCACAGATCAATCCTTTATGCAACAATTCATGTACTTGTTTGTTCAACTCATCACTTTCTATAGGTGTCATTCTATGTGCTTCCATATTTGAAAAACTCACTCCTGGGATCAAGTCCATCTGATGACTGATCTTCTTGACTAGTGGTAGTCCATCAAGCACATTATTGGATACAATATCTTGAAACTCATTCAAAAAATCTGTACCTTCTACAAGAACATCTTTTACTTCCTCCTTACCATCTTTTGGAATTAAAGAAAAACACACATGCTCATGCCTCATACCATCTAGGAAATTTCTTCCATCAACAAAAGTTATTCTTGCACTACCACATACCTTTTCTTCTATGTTATTCAATGGCTTTAGCTTATGTCGCACTCCATCTTTTGTTAGGGAATAGGTATTTGCATGACCATCATGTACAACACATCTGTCAAACTGTCATGGTCTACCCAAAAACATATGACATACATCCATAGATATGATATCACACAGTACCTCATCATGGTATCCACCAATCTTGAACTTTACTAGGTATTGTTCATTGACCATGACCTTTTGGTCATCCTGCACCTAGGCAATCCGATATGGATGTGGGTGTTTTTTTCTCTTGACCTTCAGCTTTGTCACCATCTCTTCTGACACAAAATTGTCAGTGCTTCTACTATCAATAATCACATCACAACCCTTACCCTCACACATGCATCTAGTGCGAAATAGGCTCCTCCTTTGCTCAAGTTCATTTTCACCACTCAACAAGACTCTTCTGTTAATCAACATTTCTCCTCTTTCAACATCTTCAAAATTTGATGATTTAGCATCTTCATCTACATGTGCAACTCTGGCTTGGCCTTCATTTCTCCTATCTATTCTTCCTTGGTACTAAGGACATTCAAATTCCCTATGACCTTCTTCTCCATAATGAAATCATTTTCCATGGAAACCTCCTCTTCCAGATCCTTGTCCTCTTCCTCTTCCTCTCTAATTTCTATTACTATGATCCTAGAAGTGATTGGAATTATTTCCTCTTTGATTATGGCTGGTATTAGCCTCATCCTTCTTTTTTAGATCTTCATTTCATCCACCATATGACCATCCAGTAGATCGTCCATCGCAACCTCTTCCATTTTGTTTTCTCTTGAACTTCTTGTTCATCTTTTCCTCTACTTTTAGGGAAAACTGGTATGCCTCTTCAATACTATTTATTTCAACCAAATTCAGCTCCTCTTGAATGCTCGGCCTCAACCCATTGAGGTAATGGGAAACTTTATCCTTATCAAATTTTTCATGGCCTGTTCTGATGAGGATTTGATAGAACTCCTCTGTATACTCCTGAACAAATCTTCCTGCTTGCTTCAAACTTTGCATTTTCTTTAGTAGGTCAAGCTCAAAATCAATAGAAATTAATTATCACTTCAATTTATCCACCTTCCGATCCCATCTTGTGAGTTTATCCTTTCTTCTTTGATTTCACTCCAATTGGATCTCCTGCCACTAGATCTTTACATGACCCTTCAGTTTGGCCTTTGCAAACTTGACCCAATCAAGATCCTCAATATCTTCATACTCAAAATATTCTTTACATTCATTGATCTAGTCAATCAATTCCTCTAGGTTAAGATTCCCTAAAAATGTAGGAACCTCAATCTTAGGTCTTTTTTTGATCTTGGAAATGGCTCAGAAAAGCCTTTCTTCCTCTTGATTCAAAACTTTAACTTTTTCTTCTTGATCATCATTTTCTTCTTTGGCTTCATCCTCACTTTCATCTCTGACATTAAGATTCATTCCTCTGTGAATCTCTTCTTGCAATGCTCACACTTGTCTCTAGAGCTCTCTAACCTTAGGTGTCACGGCACCCACTCTTCCACCACGTTCCCTTTGTGGAGACATTTTCACACTTATTGCTGAAACCCGAACCACGGTCTTCGTGCAAACTGCCTCACAGTCAGTGATTTATTTACACAGAAACCCTAACCCATGGTCTTGGTGCAAATTGCCTCACAGTCGGTGATCTATTTACACACTTAGGAACTCCTACTTTGGTACCACTTGATGAAGGGTGCTCCCCTTAATATAACAAACACATAACAAAAATAGAGAACAACAACAATTTGTAAGAATAGAAAATGGGCTTCTTATTATCTCTACAAATGTGGAATTACAAATTTTTAGAATTACAATATGCAAAGCCACATGGGCATTCCCCTTATAATATTCTATAGGACAAAGCCTCAAATTATTACCCAAAAGTATTCTGAACTACCCTATACAACACTACGGGTCTTTTTTATATAGGCAATTTCCACTGCCTGAGAAGGTTCTAGAAATTTAGCCCATAGGGCCGACCAAACTTAGAATTATTTTATTTTACAATTCATTACATCAAAGTCAACTCAAAATAACTTTTGAAATCCAAACATAAATTTTGTAGGAAGAAATCATTTTCTGCCATTTTAGGTGACCCAACTTTCGAAGACCATAAGTGATCGCCAGCTGACCTGATTGACTATTATGACTCCATTCTCGAAAGGCCACGAAGCATTCTACAAGCTTGAATCATGTAAGCACCCATCACCCAAATTTTTGACCTCATCCAGGGCCTCTAAATCCTTCAAAAATGAGTTCAAAGTTTCTGTACCCTGCTGCCAATATTGAAAATCTTCAATATCTACAAAGCTAGACTTGATCTATCAATGAAACTTTGCTGACAGACTGATATGACTGAGATTAACCTTCGCATGTGAAATCAACACATTTTGAGATCATATGACCAACTTACTAAAAATAACAAGTTTCCATAAATAGCAACTCTACACAAGATAGCCCTTATTGAATACAAAAATAGAAATATATTTGGGTGATGCAAGATTGCTCTTACACCCAGGATGCTCCTGCATCAATGATCCTTGTTAGAAGATCTTTTACCTTGTTAGGAGTAGCTTTGCAATATATTAAGTATAATAGACCTAGTGAAGGGTCAGACCCTATTAGGAGTCTTTTACAATTGTCCTTGTTAGGGGAGATGACACACTATCTGAGAGCTCACTGCTCAAATGGGTGAAGGATACAACCTTCTAAATAATAGATACACACTATATCTAGATCTTGGTGAGCTGTGATTTGACTTGTTACCTAAATCAGTTCCAATGAATAGAAAAAACACTTTACTTGGTCACATAGACCTCCGTCTGATGGTTCAACACTTCACACACTCTGCTCTGCTTTGCTTAATCAATGATGAACCACACTCCAGCAATCACAAATGACTGCCTATAAATATCTTTCCTCTAAATGATATAATCAAGTTGGTCTATTAGAACCCTGTTGAAATCATAATAGAGAAACCATAAAAAACTTATATAATCATTCTATTGGCTCTACTATGCACGCAAAACATTCAAGGACCTGTCCAAATAAGATAATTGTAGATGCACACTACACACTGTCAGCTCTACCAAAACAACTGGATCTTTCTCCTCAAGCTGAATTAACTAATGCACTCTTAACCAAACATTAATAAATATCCTCTAATATTAAATTCAAGGGCACATACCCCAAAGATAGGCACAACTCAAGAACCAATAAAATCTCTGTTGGCTCTTCTGAACAAACACAGGAAACTTCTACTGGCGATTAGCGATTGTATTACTTCACTTCTACTAAATATTTGACTATGTGTCCATAACTAAAACATCATTTATATGTCTTCAACATATATCTAAGAGTGCAAGGCTCTATGATAATTATACAAACAACCATACATAGAACATTGTCTGTTACTCTGTTAGGAACACTGCTGACACAAGTTGCTATATAACTATCTATACTAACAGTTAACCTCTGCACCCATGATATCATGCTGATATCATGTCCATACTACATATATTGAAAGATTACTACATAAGACTTCCACGCATGCTACCTTCCATATGTTGTCATCAATGACAAACATATAGTCAGTACTGGCCTATTGGCAAATCTCCAACAATCTCCCCCTTTGGCATTGATGGAAACATGTGAAATAAAACACCATCACCAACCCAATTGAACATTTCTTTTATAACATTCTCCATTTCATCAACTAAATTTCTATCACAACTAAATACTACTCCCCCTTAGTATATTACTCCTATTTTTCATGACTCTGCATATTACTCCCCCTTTGACATCAATGGAAAAGGGTGCCATTCATTTTAAGAATTAGTACTACTCCTGAGGTAGAGTAGTCAACCTTCCATCAGTCCTTGAGGAATGATGCCTTTCCTTCTCTCTTCTAAGTAGAATTAAGAAAGGGAATTACTCCCAACTTCTCGCTAAGATACTCAAAAGTATCCTTAGGCAAGGGCTTTGTGAATATCTCTGCCAACTAATCTTTAGTATTCACATAGTCTAGCTTGACTTCTTTCTCTACCACTTTCTATCTTAGGAAGTGATACTTGATCTTGATGTGCTTTGTATTTGCATGAATCACAGGGTTCTTTGACATATTGATAGTGCTAGTGTTATCACAGTGAATAACAATAGGATAATTAATCTAAATTCCAAAATCTTTTATCATCTACTTGATCCAAACAATTGTAGAACAATTCAAGGCTATTGCAACATACTCTGCTTCTATTGTTGACTGAGAAATACAATTTTGCTTCTTTCTTGTCCAAGTGACAAGTCTATCACCAAGAAACACTACTCCACCTTATGTACTCTTTCTGTCATCAATACATCCTGCCCAATCTACGTCAGTGTACACATGAAGCTCAGCATTTTCTAAATTAGGATACCATACACCATAGTCTATAGTGCCTTTTAAGTATTTGAATATCCTCTTTACTACCATGAAGTGACTTTTTTAGGCTCTACTACAAATCTTCTAACTATGCCAACTACATTGGAAATATTAGGTCTAGTCTGAGTAAGATAAATTAGTTTGCCAATCACAGACTTGTACAATGTTATATAAACTATTGGTGAGTCATCTTCTTTTGTAAGCTTGCATCCAGTAATCATAGGAGTCCCTACTAGCTTGCAATCATCCATCTTGAATTTCTTTAATATTTCCTTCACATACTTGGACTGATTAATGAATATACCTTTCTTTGTCTACTGCACATTCAATCCCAAAAAGTACTTGATAGGACCAATCATACTCATCTCAAATTCATTTTGCATCTCCTTAGAAAATTCACCACTAATTTTGTCATTACCTCCAAAGATAATGTCATCAACAAATATAGCTACAAGTAGTAAACATTCATATGTCTCTCTAATGAATAGATTACAATCTGTTGCTCCTTTCTTGAATCCAATCTTTGTTAAGTATCCATCTAGTCTCTCATACCATGCTCTAGGGGCTTGCTTAAGTCCATAGAGGGCCTTCTTCAGTCTACATACCATATCAGGTCTATCTGATAAGGTGAATCCTTCTGGCTGCTCAATGTATACTTCTTTCAATCTCCATTTAAGAATTCTGTTGACATCCATCTGATAAATTTTGAAGTTTTTGACTATAACATAAGCTAGAAACAACTTAATAGCTTCTAATCTACTCACAGGTGCAAACTTGTCTAAATAATCAATGCCTTCTCTTTGTGCATATCCTTTACATACTAATCTTGCTTTGTTTCTTACTACTATACCATCTTCATTCATCTTATTTCTGAATATCCATTTTGTTCCAATCACATTCTTATTACTAGGACTTGGGACCAGTTCCCAAGTGTCATTCTTAATAATCTGATCAAGTTCTTCTTTCATAGCATCATGCCAATCTGAATCATTACAAGCATCTTCAACACTTAAAGGTTCAATCTAAGATAGTAAACATACCACTTCACTGCTGGCTGAGTTCTTTGCAAGTGACCTTGTTAAGACTTTGCCGCTCTGATCTCCAATAATGTCTTTCTTGGAATGGTTTCTAGATGTAAACTTTGGAACTTTATTTTATGCTGACTCATCAACCTTAGGAGTTTCTACTTCACTTGTCTCAGGGTTATTGAATAACACATCAATACTGTCAAACATTTCTTCAATAACTGTCTCACTAGAAGAGGGTCTGGGTTCTTCTTCAATCATAGGTGAGTAATCATGATATCTTTCTTGAACCATGAACTTTTCATCAATCTTAACATGAACACTTTCAATGATCTTTTTCAATCTTAAATTGAAACATCTCTAAGCTTTACTTTTAGTAGAGTAACCAAGGAAAATACCTTCATCACTTCTTGCATCAAAATTGCCTACTGCTTCATCCCTCTTGATGTAGCACTTACTTCCAAAGATTCTAAAGTATTTTACTATGGGAACATTACCAAACCATAGATCATATGGTGTTTTGTCAGTGCCTGGCCTTAATTGAATTCTATTGATAGTGTAGACTACTATATTGACCGCATCTCTCTAATTGGTGTGTGCAACTTTTCCTTCTATCATGATGGTGCACACTGTATCAAGAATGATCCTATTCCTTCTCTCTGCAATTCCATTCTGCTGAGGGGTTCTAGGTGCACTTAACTATCTCTTTATGCCATGTTCTTCATAGAATTCATAAAAAATTTTAGAGGTGAATTCTCCTCCTCTATTCGATCTCAAACATTTTATCTTTAATCTAGATTCCTTCCCAACCTTAGCTTTAAATATTTTGAACTTATCAAATGCTTCTGACTTATCCTTTAAGAATGAAATCCACATCATCCTAGTATAATCATCAACAAACAAAATGAAATATCTTTCAACATAGTATGATCTTGTTTGAGTTGGACCACATAGGTTTGTATGAATCAGATCCAACTTGTTCTCTGCTGAATTGTGCTTGCTCCTGAATGAATTCCTCACATGCTTTCCCATCACGCATTCCCTGCATATAGTATCAATTGGATTTGCTATGCTAGGTAGATCTCTTACTGCCTTAACATTGCTTATCTTTAATATGTTATCAAAATTGATATGACATAGTCTTTTATGCCACAACCAGCTGTCATCAACTTTAGCAACAAAACAACTTGCTTCTGAATTGAGTTGAAAAACATTACCTCTTGTCTTTGAGCCTAATGCAATCATAAAACCATCCTTGTTGTTAATGATGCATTTGTCATCTTTGAACTCCAACTGATAGCATTTTCCAAGTAACTTTCCAACACTAAGAAGGTTATGTTTCAAACCATCAACATAAAGAACATCATCAGTACTATTCTTTCCATCCAAGGTGATCGCTCCTCTACCAACTATGGGTTTAGGAGTGTTGTCTCCAAATCTGACCATACCACCATTGTATTTGTCTAGATGAACATATATACCTTTATCACGTGTCATGTGATGTGAACAAACACTATCTATAATCCAGTTTGTCCTTATATCAGCTTGGGAAATTAATGCTATTTCTTGTTTCTCTTTCTCATCTTTATGGTTTGTCTTATTATTCATTTTGTCTACAATAGAAATGAAACCAATATCTTCTTCACCTGATTCTTCATCTGAAACTCCATCTCTAGCAAAGTAACTATAGTACCCCTCCATAGTTTGCTTATATGTTTTCTTGCCAAACTCTTTTGGCCCACTTGTATGTCTGCTTCGTTATTTCAGTGTTATTATGGTTATTGGATATATGTCACTTCATAGTGAATCTTTAATAAATGGATGTTTATGATGTTTATATTGACTCAGTTATATGTTGTTATTAGTGATGATGGTATACTTGTTTCAAAATGTTATTTATAATGATGATTATACTTACCCCATACCACATATGTATGGTGTTCATGTATGTTTCATTTTTCTTCTTGAGGTGCTTGATGTGGTTGAGGGACATAGATGTAGTTACTTGCTTGCGAGATCCACACGTTCGATCGATCCCTGCCATTGTTTGTTATATCTCTATATGTATATGCACATGTTTGTCTCTTATGCAGGTTCACAGGTACCGAGCATCGACTTCCCTAAATTGTCAGGATGAGCATGCCCTATCGCTAATCTCAATGGTAAAAGAGGGGAGATAATATTCAGTTCCAAATCCTAACCTAAGCCAAATATTGTCCTAAAGGAGGGGACAAGATTCTGTGTTTCCACCCTTTCTAAAGTCATTCTGTTAGCAAGAGTTTATACCTATGTCCTGAGAATGAGCGTGGGTCCTTGGGTCTTTTTGATTCGTTGGTTTGTGGCGTTTGATGTGATTTCTATTTTTAGATCATTCTAATTTTAGCTCTGGCATAGTATTTAAATGGTAATTAAATAAATGTATTTATTTAGTTTAATTATTATTTTTATTATATAGTTGATGCATAAATTAATTGGGAATTAATTTTTATGCTAATTTTGAGTGTGGTTGAAATATTTAATTAATGTGAATTAATTAAATAACTTCACCTTTGAAATATTTAAATCATGAAATTAACCTTTGTTTAATTAAAATATATTTATTAAATTAAAGGTTATTTTGACATGTGGTAATTATGTCAACTAAATGTTTTAATTATTAATTATTTAAATGCATTATGTTGCACATTCATAATTGAATGAAATAGGATTAGTGATTTAAGTTAAAGTTTTGGTTAAAGTGCTTTTCAATTAAAGTTAAGTGGAAAGGAGACTTCAATTCAACTAAGACTGCACTGTGAACTAAAGTTCATCTTCATGCAAAGCCCTCTTGGAGTTGAGTTTGAACTTATGCATGTGAAAGGAGATTTCTTTAAGTATTGGGGGTTTTAGCCATTATTCGATTACACAGGTTTTGGAGGAGGAATTTTGGAGATAGATTTGGGACAGATTTGTGAGAGCTCATCGAAAAGCTTGGATCATGTTTTCTTCATTCTGGACATCATCGAATCTGTATAATTTTGTTTGAGGTAGGTTTTGAAATTTATTCTTGTTATTCCTTTTCAGATCTCTATAGGAATGGTAGAGCGTGTCTTCCTCATGCCTGTTGTTTCTCTTGTCTGGAAATCTTGTTCTATGGATTCTTCCTTTGTTCTAGAATTTGTCTTGTAGAAAACCCCTTTTTGCACAAATTCTTTGTTTTCATATTGTAGTATACTTTCATTTAGATCTGCAATCTAGATAGATCTGGCAATATGATTATTTTTGAATTTAATGGATATGGGTCAACTAAGAACCCTAGTTTTACTAAACAGAAATATGGTTTAATGAAAGTATCTTTTTTTTTTTTTTGATTTTAGGATTAAAATCCTACTCGCTATTTTCTTTACCAAGTTGCTGTTATTTTTCTTTTTAAAAAAAAATATTTATATATTTATAAATATTGATTGGACAAATATTTTATTTACATATGAATAAGTATTTGTATTTTCTTTCCTTTTAATGAAAATAAATAAAAGAATAAAATTGAAAAGTTTCAATTCAAAGTTTTCTTTTTTTTAAAAAAATTGTTTGAAAGAAAATTTATAGCAAAGAATTTATATCATAAAATTTTCTTTGAAAAGGTGTTTGGACACCTTTACGGTGGGCTTGGGGCTACGTACGCAGTACCCTAAGTATTGATGCATGGGCTTTGTGCGCAGTACCTAAGGTACTGTCGCACTGCTGCACTACGTACGTAGCAACGACAGGGCCATGGCAAGGGTGTGGGGCCCGTGGGACCCTCCCCTAATTTTTTATTAATTGTTATTTTTAAATATGATTTGTTTATTATTTTATTTTAAATTGTTTAAAAATTTGTTTATTGTTATAAATTTTATTTTATTAATTTTAAAATATGTTTTTATATATATAAAATTTTATTATTTGATAATTGTATTAATTTACTAAAATTAGTTAAATTAATATTTGTTTTAAGTATTTGTGCATTTACTAAATAAAATTAGTTTATTCTAATTTTTTTATTTATTCCTTTGTTGTTAAAGATTATTATTGGGTTAATAATTATGGTTTTAGTTAATACTTTATTTACAATTGGTTTGTAAATGTAATATCTCAATTTGATTATGAAATTTAAGATTGATAAAATTTTAGCTTCAATCAGACTATTTATTTATTAGATGTATTTGGAAGAAACTAGATGAAGATTGTAATGCTTTGATTGACTATATCTGATTAAAGTATTAGATTGAAATATGAACTTTTGTCAAATTGAAATTGTTTATTCTTGTATATTTAAGTGACTCAATCTCTAGCAAGCATAGTTTATTGTGAAGAAGTTGGATGCTTTGGACAATTTATTTTGGATTGATTTTTAGGGGTTGTAGCTATTTTTTTTTGGGGGGGTTTAATCCAAAGGTGGGTTTTGGATATCTTTTTATCATGTTGTTTTCCTTGCATACATTGTTAGGTTGTTCAAGATGTTCTAACCCTAGGTGGGTTTGATCCTAGTGGTTTCTGGTCTTGCATGTTGAATCTAGATGTAGAGATTCAAGAGTTGTGTTAACTCAGAGTTCATATTGTTCATGTGAAACCCTAGGGTAGGTCATCTGAGTGAATAACAGGAAGTGGCTTGTAATTTTTGTCGGAGCTTGGAAGTGGCTACCAGGAGATCCCATTACAAGTAGTTCAATAAATGATAATTAATAAACATTGGGAAGCTAAAATGAACCTAATAAGATATTTTGTGCCTCGCCCATGCTTGAATTCCCGATTGAGTTTGACTAGGATGGGAGTGAGATGATGCTTGCTGCCTTTATGGATTAGATATGGCATAGGTAGTACCTTGTCTACATGAGAGGTTACTATAACCTCATAGAGTCACTAGGGTGCTGGGGTCTGAAGAGACTACTAGGAAAACCTTAGAGTTGGCTTGTGTGATGACACTTCTTGTATGCATCTTAGGTTTCCTACGTGTTTTGGTTTCCTCGTAGAGTTTATTATACCTTGTAATTTTTGGTATCTTTGAGTTAGAAGATTTTAGGACCTCTTCCTTGGTTGTTGTTGTTGTTTGTTATTTGAGTGGGTTCTGATTTTATCTCCTTAGCACGGTCGGAGTGGACCGTTTAGGTTCACAAGGTCAGGTGGTAGTGATTCTTTTACCATTTGAGATTCTGACATTCATGCACCAGAGCTTGATGATCCATGTGGTAGTTGTTCATTCTTATTCTTCTTTTTCTTGTGATCTTGTGCCATTGTTTTAGATATTCAAAGATATCACGGTGTACTCCTTTTTAGTCATTGTATTGCATACCCTGTGACATGTGCAGTGGATGCAGATTATTATGGTTAACTTAAGGTACCAATTATATTTATGTAATCATGCTTATGATGTTGTATTTATCTTTTAGATGTATTCTCAAGATTCATATTATATCTTATCTTATATTAATTAATTAACTCTTTCATAATCTACGTCAAGGAACCCTTGAGAGTTGTAACCTATGTTAGTTTTTTATGCTATGCTTTTCTTCTGCATTGTAAACTTTGATGTTATTGATTGTTAACTTTAAAAAAAATTACTCTACAAACTTAGTTGCATGTTTAGGTTAAGTTCTTCTGGGTTCCCTAGTGGGGCATTACACTTGGTATCAGAGCACTGGGTTCTACACTGGAACTCTAGGAAGTTGTGTGGCCATTAGATGTCTAGATTGTTAAACTTGAAACTAAACATGGTCATATAACAATTTTGTCCTCAAACCATTGCTTTGTGTTTATGTTATCTTTTGCTTTTGTTTTGAGTTTTGTTGAGAGTTGTTGGATCTCTGTATGATGTAGGAATCATGCCTGTGACTAGAGCTACTAGAGGTCATGGTAGGGGTCATGCTGGTAACCATGGAAGGGGTAGACAACCTAGCCCTTCTACGAGTGTTAGTTAGGAGAGTCACCACTAGCAGTCTAGGGGTGAGCAGGGAGAGGATCATTAGGATGGTCTTGATATGAGACAACTCTTGTAGGCAATTCTAGATCGTCTTGGTCATGAGCAGGGTAGAGCAGAGCAGGATGCTTCCGATCATTCTCAGAGGAATGAGAGGGAGAGAGAGAGATCCAAGAGCTTTCTAAGGAGGAACTTCATTATGGACCCTACAGTGGTGACATCAAACCATATGAGGGACTTGATGAGGGGACAATCCATTCCTTTTGATGGGAAAGGTAATGGTTTAGAAGCTGAGACTTGGCTCATAGCTTTGGAGTGAAGTTTTTCCATGCATACCTTTAGTAGCAATACTAAAGCTAGATATGCAATGACACAACTCAAAAATTTTGCAGTGGAGGATAGAGGAGGAGTAGCTAGGTCTTCAAATGGATACAGTTACATGGGAATTGTTTTTGGAGCATTTCTGAGAATGTTTCCTATTTGATCAGTGGAGGAAACAAAGGGAAGATGAGTTTCACAATTTGAGACAACTGACTATGATGGTGAGTGAATATGAGCGTAAAAATTTTTGAGCTCAAACAGTGTGCCGACTTCGAAAAGGATACAACTTTACTGGTTCAACACTTTGTTAGGGTGTTGAATGCTTTTGTTATTGGGAATGTTCTACTCTTTGAACCTAAGACCCTTAAAGATGTTACTATTAAAGCTACCCTTACAAAGGCAAACCTAGTGCTGGGTCATGGTAGTCAAAAAGGTATTCAGCCTAGTGATTCCAAGGGGAATCAGTCTCAAAAGAATGATAACCCTTCTCCCTTTTTATGAGGTAATCAAGATCAATAATAGAAGGGGTTCTCTTTTCTAGCTTAGGGCGGTGGTTCTTAGTCCAAGAACTTCCATAATCGTTAGCATATCAAGAGTTATTCTTATAGTTAGCCTGCTTAGAGTCCTCAATAGGAGGTTAGCAGAGGTAGCTTCCAGTAGTTTGTTGCACCATTAGCGGGGAAAGGTTTTAATGGAGATTGTTTCTCTTGTGGCCAATTTGGTCATAAAGCGAACAAATGTCCCCAGCATTCAGCTCAGCTGTCAGGACAGAGGCCGGTAGCTTCTGAGCCTATAGTCAACGATGCAGGTAGATCCCTTAGGACTTTTGCAATAGGGTTTGTTCCTCAGATTTCAGACCACAGGGTAGGAAAGGGTCCAATGGGACCTACTCAGTGATCCTTTGCTTAGATTTCAGTTGAGTGTAGTGTTGTTTATAGGACTTTTGTACCTATTTTGTTCATGGGCTTCCAGGAGTAAGCCTATTTCTAGGGGAGGTGGATGTAGTACCCCTCCATAGTTTGCTTATATGTTTTCTTGCCAAACTCTTTTGGGCCACTTGTATGTGTGCTTCGTTATTTCAGTGTTATTATGATTATTGGATATATGTCACTTCATGGTGAATCTTTAATAAATGGATGTTTATGATGTTTATATTGACTCAATTATATGTTGTTATTAATGATGGTGTTATACTTGTTTCAAAATGTTATTTATAATGATGATTATACTTACCCCATACTGCATATGTATGTTGTTCATGTATGTTTTATTTTTCTTCTTCAGGTGCTTGATGTGGTTGAGGGACAGAGACGTAGTTACTTGCTTGCGAGATCCACATGTTTGATCGATCCCTGCCATTGTTTGTTATATCTCTATATGTATATGCACATGTTTGTGGCATTTGATGTGATTTCTATTTTTAGATCATTCTATTTTTAGCTGTGGCATAGTATTTAAATGGTAATTAAATAAATGTATTTATTTAGTTTAATTATTATTTTTATTATATAGTTGATGCATAAATTAATTGGGAATTAATTTTTATGCTAATTTTGAGTGTGGTTGAAATATTTAATTAATGTGAATTAATTAAATAACTTCACCTTTGAAATATTTATATCATGAAATTAACCTTTGTTTAATTAAAATATATTTATTAAATTAAAGGTTATTTTGGCATGTGGTAATTATGTCAACTAAATGTTTTAATTATTAATTATTTAAATGAATTATGTTGCACATTCATAATTGAATGAAGTAGGATTAGTGATTTAAGTTAAAGTTTTGGTTAAAGTGCTTTTCAATTAAAGTTAAGTGGAAAGAAAACTTCAGTTCAATTGAGACTGAACTGTGAACTAAAGTTCCTCTTCATGCAAAGCCCTCTTGGAGTTGAGTTTGAACTTATGCATGTGAAAGGAGATTTCTTTAAGTATTGGGGGTTTTAGCCATTATTCAATTACACAGGTTTTGGAGGAGGAATTTTGGAGATAGATTTGGGACAGATTTGTGAGAGCTCATCAAAAAGCTTGGATCTTGTTTTCTTCATTATGGACATCATCAAATTTGTATAATTTTGTTTGAGGTAGGTTTTGAAATTTATTCTTATTATTCCTTTTCGGATCTCTGTAGGAATGGTAGAGCATGTCTTCCTTGTGCCTATTGTTTATCTTGTCTGGAAATCTTGTTCTATGGATTTTTCCTTTGTTCTAGAATTGGTCTTGTAGAAAACACCTTTTTCACGAATTCTTTGTTTTCATATTGTAGTATACTTTTGTTCGGATTTGCAATCTGGATAGATCTAGCAATATGATTATCTTTTGAATTTAATGGATATGGGTCAACTAAGAACCCTATTTTTAGTAAATGAAAATATGGTTTAATGAAAGTATCTAATTTTTTTTTGGATTTTAGGATTAAAATCCTGCTTGCTGTTTTCTTTACCAGGTTGCTGTTATTTTTGTTTTTTTTTTAAAATATTTATATATTTATAAATATTGATTAGACAAATATTTTGTTTACATATGAATAAGTATTTGTATTTTCTTTCATTTTAATGAGAATAAATAAAAGAATAAAATTGAAAAGTTTCAATTCAAAGTTTTCTTTTAAAAAAAAAAATTGTTTGAAAGAAAATTTATAGCAAAGAATTTATATCATAAAATTTTCTTTGAAAAGGTGTTTGGACACCTTTACGACAGGCTTGGGGCTGCGTGCGTAGTACCCTAAGTACTGACGCACGGGCTTCATGCGCAGTAGCTAAGGTACTGTCGCATTGCCGCACTATCGTACTGCATGCGTAGCAAGGACAGGGCTGGCGTACATGGTAGGGGTGTGGGGCCCGCGGGACCCCCTCTAATTGTTTATTAATTGTTATTTTTAAATATGATTTGTTTATTGTTTTATTTAAAATTGTTTAAAAATTTGTTTATTATTATAAATTTTGTTTTATTAATTTTAAAATATGTTTTTTTATATATAAAATTTTATTATTTGATAATTGTATTAATTTACTAAAATTAGTTAAGTTAATATTTGTTTTAAGTATTTGTGCATCTACTAAATAAAATTAGTTTATTCTATTTTTTTTAAAAAAAATTTGTTGTTAAAGATTATTATTGGGTTAATAATTATGGTTTTAGTTCATACTTTATTTACAATTGGTTTGTAAATGTAATATCTCAATTTGATTATGAAATTTAAGATTGATAAAATTTTAGCTTCAATCAGACTATTTATTTATTAGATGTATTTGGAAGAAACTAGATGAACATTGTAATTCTTTGATTGACTATATCTGATTAAATTATTAGATTGAAATATGAACTTTTGTCAAATTGAAATTGTTTATATATGAACTGCTTCATTGATCCTTTGATTATAAGCTCTAATGTTTTCTTCAGGAAGCATCTCTAATGCATTGCATCTTTTCTTCCATGTTTTTCTACCCGCATCCTTTGCTTGTTTGTCACCTTCAAACATGTCTTCTAGGTGCTTCCATATCTTGTGGGTGGTGTCTAATTTCTTTATCTGTAAAAACTCACTATCAGATAGGGTGCTGATAAGGGCTTCTTTTGCAATAGCATTCTGATGAAACAATTCCTTCTATCTTTCAGTAGCATCATCCTTTGCAAGGTCTTCCAAGGTAGGGATCTTGGCTGCTTTGATAGTTACATCAAAAATTTAAAAACCAATGCACTGCAAATGTGTCACCATCTTGTTCTTCCAATCAAGATAATTTTCTCCATCAAACTTAGGAATCTCTTTCCTGAAGTATGCCATCTGATCAACTTCAAGATGTTAAACTTTCTCTCTGAGGCACTTGGCTCTGATACCAATTGTTAGGAATAGTCCCAAGAGATAATTGAGATAATTATTAGGAATAGTCCCAAGGGATAAACACAATGAAAGAATAGATGAACAAAACACCAATATTTTGGTTATAGGGAAAACCAAATAGGTAAAAACCCCAGTGGGACTTGATACCCACTAATATTCTGTACTAGTGTATAATGATCCTTGTTAGAAGATCCTTTACCCTGTTAGGAGTAGGTTTACAATATATTAAGTATAGTAGACCTAGTGAAGGGTCGGACCCTATTAGGAGTCTTTTACAATTGTCCCTATTAGGGGAGATGACACACTATCTAAGAGGTCACTACTCAAAGGGACGAAGGCTACAACCTTTTGAATAACAGATACACACTATATCTGGATCTTGGTGAACTACACTTTGACCTGCTATCTGGATTAGTTCCAATGAATAGCACAAACACTTTACTTAGTCTCATAGACTTTCCTCTAATGGTTCAACACTTCGCACACTCCACTTTGCTCTACTTAATCAACCATGAACCACATTCCAGCAATCACAAATGACTGCCTATAAATATCTTTCCTCTAAATGATATAATCAAGTTGGCCTATTAGAACCACCTTTAAATCATATTAGAGAAACCATAAAAAACTTATATAATCATTCTATCAGCTCTACTATGCACGCAACACATTCTGGGACCTAACCAAATAAGATAATTGTAGACACACGCTACACACTGTCGACTCTACCAAAACAACTGGATCTTTCTCCTCAAGCTAAATTAACACATGTGCTCTTAACCAAACATCAATAAATCTCCTCTAAGCTTAAATCCAAGGGTGCATACCTCAAAGATAGGTGCAACTCAAGAATCAATAAAATCTCTATCAGCTCTTCTAAATGAACATAGGAAACTGCTACTGGCGATTAGCAGCTGCATAACTTCACTTCTACTGAATATCTGACTATGCATCCATAACTAAAAATCATTGATACATCTTCAACATATATCCAAGAGCACAAGGCTCTATGATAACTATACGGACAACCATGCATAGAACACTATCCGTTACTCTATCAGGAACATTACTGACAAAAGCTATTATATAGCTGTCTATACTAACAGTTAACCTCTATGCCCATGCTATCATGCTGATATCATGTCCATGCTACATATACTAAAAGCTTACTACATAAGACTTCCACGCATGCTACTTTCCATATGTTTTCATCAATGACAAACATATAGTCAATACTGGTCTACTGGCAAATCTCCAATAATCTTCACACCTATAGAGGCAAGGTGCATAAAATATTATTTTTATTTTGACTCATAATATCTTGCATTTCTTTATGGAAATGTTTGTGCTCTTGGCACTTTCAAATTTTCTCTTGTGTGGGTTCTTCATCCTTAAAGGATTTAGAGTCATGCCTTTTGTGAGTTCCCCAATCATAGTTTGACATGTTGATGTGATCATAATTCTCAGCGTTGGTAAAGGGTATTGATTGATAATCATAAGTTTGATGCAAAGGTTCCTCACAAAAGGATGGTTTAGGGGTATCGTAAACAATGTTTCCTCTTAGGTCAGTTGTATCCTTGTAGGAATGACTACAAGTTGTAATTTTCATGGAATATTAGATTGAAAAATTGATAGTAACGAGGCTACTAAGATTGTGTCAAAAGATCTAGGTAATCATAGCTATATCTCAAGAGTAAGCAATAAATACCAAAGTAGATGAAATAAGGTGCAAGGTATCAAGAATGAGGCTTGAATGCCTGCTAGGTGATACTTGCACCAAAATTGATTTAGACAAGAGAACTAAGTACAAGGTACCAAGAATTAGGCCTGAATGCCTGCTGAGTGACACTTATGATGAAGTTGAGCAAGGTTTGATTTCAAATGAGACAAGATATTCTGAGAGAGGAGCTAGAAAAATTCCAAGATCTTAAAACAAGAGAAAAGAGAGCCCAAATTACTAGTAGAAAGACAAGCAGTTAGGAATACCAATTTTAGATGGATGACATGTAGGAAAAGGATAATTTTCCACTTTCTTTTGAGAAATTTGACCAATCTAGACTGTTTTGATTTTAGATTTGTGATAAAGCTGAGGGTTCCTATATCCAGTCTAAGTGTTCATAAGCAAGCAATGGTGTGATAAAAAAAAGGTCTCCAAATAATCCACCAAAGGACAAAGCAACTTTTGGCATACAAGCACTTGTTATGTTTAAGAGGTATTGCAATTATGTGGTTAAGAATTTACCTATTGGAGTTCAATTCAAATGAACCAACTAAACCATAAAAAATCACTTATTACTTCCTAGTTGAAGTTCGTTTAATCCTTTTCTAATGCTCATTAGTTTGGTATGAAGGATTAGTGACTTGATGAATCCAAAATGGAAGATTCAAGTGTAATGCAAAACTAGAAATGAAACTAGAATCCAAGATTAACAATGTTAGAATGAGAGAAAACTAGATTAACAATGCAAAATTACACTAGGAAATGAGATAAAATATGAAAGGGAACTATAAGCACATGAATGAAAGAAACTAAGAACTAAGAATTCAAAATAGTAAGATTCCTCTAGAATGCAAGAATGTGATAGTGTTAATCACCAAGATGGAACCCTAGAGCCAAGGAAGAGCTCCCTTTGAAAGGAATTGCCTCAAGAATGAAGGGTGTAGATTAAGAGGAAAAATATGTTAGGTAGAGATGTGTGGTGAGGGAGATCAATCCATGGGAGAGTATTTAATAATTTTGATTGACCAATCTTGATGGGAGAATGCAACAAAATAAAAAACCCCCTTTTAATTGTCAATTAATCAAGATTAAGTTGCACAATGCATAGGTATTTTTAATAAAAATGCTAGGACTTTATATTAAAGATAAGTTTTGACAATTAAATGATTTTGTTAAGTTTTAATATGATTTAGGCTTTAATTTTTAGAAATAATTTAATTATGCAAGGAGGATTAATCAGTTTGCTTACATAATTATGTCTAGTAATTATGCCTTTGATATTTAGGATTTATTTAAGGCAATTTGATAAAATTAGAGGCTTAGGTTCTACTAGACAAATTTTAGGTGATTACATTTTCTTGTCTTAGAATTGATCTTTGAGAAACGTATTAATTCAAAGAATAGATAGCAGTTGGATCAAAGAACAACCTGATATAAAGTAATGAGGCTATTTCTAATATAGAGATAACTCACTTTGAACTTCATCGAATGAAGACTAATGAGAGATCAAAGATATTACCTCCATACTTGATTGAGGAAAGAATGATGAGTGAGACCAGAGTATCTAGCCTGATATGATGTGATGAGATTGAATATATGTAGAGAGCTTTGAGATAATTGCTTCAAAAAATATTATGAGGAAGCCAATCACTTGATTGAGAAACAATACCAGATTGATATGAGTCCTAATAAATGTGATATGCCCTAGGTATGATGTCAGATTAATATGAGTTCTGATGAACTTGACATGCCCCAAGTCATGAAAATTGAATTGATTAGCCGATTAGGATTGATTTGTAGAAGAAGATTTTCTATATTGTCATGCCCCCTCAAGATCGAAATTGAAATTTTGTAAAGGGGTCAAAGAAAGTTTAAATTGATGAAGAGCATTGATTATGATTAGAAATGATTGTCAAATGGATAAGATTAGATCATCATTAGATTCACAATGGATTAGAGCATATTTTGAGCTATTTTGAGGTCCTATTAACCAAATTTGATTGAAGTTTGACCATGTTTGGCAAAGGTTGACTAGTATGAAATCACTTGGATTTGATAGATTTTCATGAGATTTCCATCAAAGATTCGAGAAATGAAGGCATAAATGAGTGATAAGAGATAGCATCAATGGTGAACTACATTTGACAAAGAAGGGTTGAATTTTTAATTTGAATAGGTAAATGGTCTCAAATTTCAATTTCAATCCCAAAAATGGATTTAGGACATCAAAATCAGATAGAGGTACAATTTTTGGGAAATTTTGAGCACTTTGAAAATTAGGTCAAAATCTATAAAAGAGGCCTCGAGGGGTCATTTTCATTTCATTTGCTACAGTTGACTTTGAGAGCTTAAATAACTCCAAAGACCTAAATATATTTATTCTATTAGGAAATCATTGATTTGAGTTGCAGAGATGCCACAACTAACATTGAGCGTATGGTGCACCAGTAAGTAGTTGATTCCTCTTTGTGATTTGATAGTGTTTAGCCATTTTTTGAGTTTTTTTTTACATTTTACATTTTGTGCCTTAGATTATTGTATGATGAAACAAGTTCATCACTCATACATGTTTAGCAGTAGGCCACTAATTGGAAAGTAACATCTTGTGATTTTTGAGATATTATGGATAATGCATTTCTTCCTTGATATATCTTTGTATGCTGAGTTATGACATGTACTTTTTGTATTGCAAGAGCATTCCCATAGTGGATAAATTTTGTATTAGCCAAGTCTAGTGCCATTTTAGGTGGCATCAGGATACATTGGCTAAGTTTTCTTCTTATGACCACTATTATGATGAGGAGGTTGTGACGAGTGTATGCCATCACCATCTAGGAGTGGAGGGACTTAGTCGGGGTAGACTGGGACTACTTGTCTTCCATTACTGATGCTAGGATGACTCCTTCTTATAGGAAACACATGATAGATCACCTCTATCCCTAGTTTATAGATCTGGGTAAGGGGGTTCCCAAATTAGATGAGGAGGACCTTACCAATGAGCCATATAGGGGAGGAGCTACCAGAGGAAAAGACGGTAGGGCCCAAGGATAGATAGGAGAAAGCACTATCTAACCACATGTATCAGGTTAAAAGAGGACTCAGGGAGATAGGGGATCATTAAGGTTAGTGGGGGTGGTAGTGGTAGCAAAGGAGGATGGATAAATGTTAGTGAGGAGGAAGGTGGAAAGAATACACCTCCTTAGGAGAGATTGACAATAGAGGCTGGTGGGAGAGGGAGAAAAGACTATGGATGAGGGGAAGACATCACAAGAACCACCTATTGAGGCACTAGGAGTAGAGGGAGAATAGGGTAGCACCACACAAGAGGTGACACAACTCAGAGAAGACCTCACAAAGACACAAACATAGAGGGAATTTGTAGAGGTCCAGTTATAGCTTAAAGAGCGAGATAGAGATTTTCATATCTAAGAGCTTCAGAGTGTACAAGACTATTTACAAAAGAAAGCCACATATAAGGTCTCTTGAGAAGTGTATTGTTATGTATTATATATTGGGGAAGTACCAATTGCAGCCAGATCACCTTCATATTCGTAGTTCACTACCTAGTCTCAGGAAGCCATGCTAGCACTGGAAACCATGAGTGAAGATGCCCCTCCTCCATCTCAAGATCAGGTGGATGGAGGGAGTCAATCCTGAGTTCTCCTTCTTGTCTTACCCTATTCTTATAGATTTTGATGTTCTCACTTGTGATATCTACATTGAGGATGCATCATTTTTGTACTTGAGACATTATTTTTAGATATATATATATATATATATATATATATATATATATATATATATATATATATATATATATATATATATATATATATATATATATATATATATATATATATATATATATATATATATATATATATATATATATATATATATATATATATATATATATATATATATATATATATATATATATATATATATATATATATATATATATATATGACAGGATATTCAAATTCATAGATGTTGCCTCTAATGCTTATGTATTTCATTATGGTGCTTATCTCTATTCATGCTCATGTGTACTACCATTGATTATTCTTTTAATGTCCTTGTTGAATATATCTTAAGTCATGTATGTTTGTACTTCATATTCTCATCACTAACATTGCATAGTCTATATGTAGATAGTAATGTTTCCTTCTTCTTTGATGTCATTTTCATTTTTATGTATCTATTATTTCTCCTCTTCATACTTAGTCATATATGTGATATTGAAAACTTGGCACTTTAGGCCCCTTTATGGTGATATTGACCTTGGTTCATGCAGATATTAGTCAAATTCAATAAAAGATGTAGTTGATCACTTCTGAGAAGAGAAAAGAATGATAGCCCAAGGGAAAAATAAAAAAGCACAACTAAAATGCTTCCCTAAAATGAAAATGCAACCAAAGACATGATTGAAGTCACTAATCCTGCAGCCTTTCATTTATCACCATTTGAGAATTTGGGACATTGGAGGTTAATACAACCTTCAATAGTGCAAGAGAGACCATGGAGATATGAAGATGACCTTATCAAATAAAATGTAGAAAACACACATAAGCATCAAGGCATGAGTGTTGAGATGACCTAAACATGGTTTCCAATTTGATGTTGTAAGATAACACTAGTATCGAGGCATAAGTTGTCAAGATAACTAGGAGTGTCATTGTATGTGCCACGTGCAAGCAAAAAAGAAGGACATAGTTCCAACCTCACCTAAGGGTCCAAATAAAGAGGGTTGAGGTATGTGTGGCATTCCAATCATGATGGAGGCTCTTACCATAGACACCCATTATATTAGACCACATAGGATCATTTTAATCACACCACAAGAAAAAATGAAAGAAAATATGTTATTCCCCTAGTCATGAATATCTAGTTTGGTAGACATCGTCAAGAGACCTTAGAGGACATAACAAGATAAAATCAATGATAATAGACAACAACCAAGAAAATATTTCAACATATCTCAGTCATTTTTTAGTTTTCTAAGTTGTAGGTTGTGCTAGGTGTTAAGGAACACCTTTGTGCATTATGTCAAAGTGAAAGTTGGTAGTATATAGTACAAGATCAATATGTGTTGAGAAACATAGTGATGTCCAGATTGGTAGTGTTAAGAAAATTTTTATGATTGGGGTGTTAAGAAACACCAAGTAGTGTCAGTGGAAAATTGTCTATTAGGGAAGACTGATATACTAACATAGGTTAAGCTTAAAAGATCAAACATGTGATAAAGCGCTGACAGCTCAAAAAAGTGTATGATTACCCCCATGTGAAAAAGAATAAATGTGTACAAAAATAAGACCAATTCCATCCCATTATGACATAAGTTGACGAAAAGTGAGATGTGAAAGTAGATCAAGATGATGAAAGCATAAGATCTCAGCTGCACTTTGATATATAGAGCGCTAATTACAAGTGAAGCCTATTTTATAGGTTTTCACCACTTGGAAGTATTTTATTTTTACTATCGGGGTGCCTATTTCTAGGTTTTCACCAAGGAAAATTTTTCTCTTTTGTTTAATTTTTTTGTTCTTTTCATTTTTTATTTATTTTTTGTATTTTGATTTATTTTTTCTAAAAAATGACCATACATGCTCATGGCCTTCTAGACATATCAAATTCAAACTCCCAAGAGATGAAAATCATCACAAGAGATCATAATTTCTCATCAAGTGAATCACAACAATCACATCATGGTTGTTAGACCCTATAACCATAACAATAAGGAAAAAGAGATTCTTATTGTAGCCTTATCAAAGAAAATCCAATCTTAGAAATCTAACATTCAAGACCTCAAGAAAGAAAAGAATACATCCTCTAATGAATACCCATTGAGAGCAATATGTCCTTTTCTCTTTCATAATTATCAATCTATATCTTCATCTTCTTCAAGAAAGGACACTTCATAATTTCACATCAACTCTATCTTTGAGCAATATTGAATTCCTAACAATCCAATCTCTGATCAAAAACATCTTCATGAACAACCTATCTTTGATCAAGAAAATGAAGAGGTTACATCAATTTCGGCTAATACTCTTGTCTATAAGTCCAATGACAATAAAAAATCAAATCATCATGATCTTGAATCTCAGATTTCTTTGAGAAATACAAGGGGATCTAGATGTCCATTCAATATATAATTCACTCCTCTGGGATAGTCTTATGAATAAGCTTTGGAATAATTTCTTGAAAACAATATCATCACATTACCTCAGAATAATTCAAAGGGACTTTCATTATTGAGTGCCTATTGTGTGTATCATCAAAATAATGAGCGTAAAACTATAGATTATATGGAGTTTAAATAGAAAATCCAAGATCTCACTTATGATGACATAATTGAAATTGAAAATCCTAATGACTCATCTAATGAAGATAGTTTACTCAAGTTTGATCAAAATAATGAACCCATATCTAGTAATGGTTCTCATTCTACCTCTACCTCTTCCATCATGAATTCATTTAATCTATCCAAAATTCATCCATTGAGCAAAGAACTTAATATTTTTCATGCTAACTATGTATATCCTTAAGGGATACCTCTAGAAGAGATCCAAGCTAATATATATCTTTCTACAAGCATCTTCCATTCTTTAGAGGTCATAGATCCCAATCTTCATTGCGATTCAACACCTATCATACCTACCCTAACTATCCCTTCACCAGCCCTTCAAGAACCTCTGACACATATCTAAACTCTCATTGCATCTCTAGAAGTGGTTCCATGTCAAGAGGACAATCTGAAATGTGAAGAAATAAATATCAATAAAGATCAATATAAAGATACCATCCATTCTTATCCAATGGTTGACCAAGGTCCCATATCCCAAGAGTCTCATGATCATCCCCTTACATCCATTCACCTCTTCCAAGAAGATATCCCTCCACCTCCTATAACTTATCCATCTCCCAAGCAAGATCAAGATACTCCTTCCATCATCTCTAATAATTTTATTGAAAATTGAGAGAAAATTACTCTTCCTACGTTATCCAAAGATGCTTCTCAAGATCACAAAATTCTAGAAAATCCTTGTCATAATTATCCACATCCATCTCAAAAATATCTCATTTTCCTACTCCTTTTCATAAGAAATTTTTTTTTACTCTCGTTGAACTTTCTCCTATCAAAGTTACCTATGAGCCTATTGGTATAGATAAAAATCTTACAGATCAGAGCCTTGTCCATGATTCTCACTCTATAGATGCTGATATCACTATCTATTATCCATTTTCATCATCCAAATCCATCCTTGATACCTATATCCAAAATTTGACACCTTCATATCTTCCATCCATATTGGGACCTTATATCTCCCCATCCACTGTACCCCTCACTCCTATCTTTTCATTCACTTCCCTCTTCATATGTCAAGATTAGCATTGAAGACATGCATCCTTGAGAAATTTTCATCCATCCATCCATCCATCTGAACCCATCATATCAGGCTCATTCATCCACAATTCCCAAGTCTTTTGGAAGCAATTTGGGTGTACAACATAAAAATCATAAATAAAAGAATCCACTTACATGTGAAGATCACCATGTCCTATCCAATCGACATGTGGGTAAAAAAAAATGAAATATTCTAGAGACCACAAGGGTCCTCAAATAAAAGAATAAAAAAAAAATGAGTTCCTAAATCCATCATGGAAGAATTACAATCAAAATCACCTAAAAGTAAAGAAAAATCAAAATCTATATGGATTACCAAGTGCCTATTAAAGGACTTGAATATAAACAAAAAACCAAATTTCACATTCAAGCATCCAAAGGCTTCTACTTTTTATCCTTACAAATGTCTTACATCCTCTCCTTCATCCATTTTGGGTCCTTATGTCCCAAGATTCGCATCACTTCCTACATCAAAACCTAAAGCTATCCAATTCATTCTCCCTCCAACTATCCACCACCCTTCATGGTGTGTGCCTATGTTGCTCTTATCACCATTTTCATCTACCCATACACAAACCTTTCAATACCCTATCGACTATCCAAAATGAACTTATTATCCTTCCATTCCCTTTGTCCAATCCATTGCATAAAACATCTATCCTTTCTTCCATCTCATTTCCCTATCATCACCTTATTAGCATCTTTGAGCATACTTCTCAGTGGTATTGGCCAATCATGCCATATCCTTGCAAAGGATCATTATTCAAAATAAAAAAGAAAAATAAAATGTTCCTTGTTGAAAACATGGTAAACATGTATCTTGGTAGCAAAAGTAAAGAGAAATAAATTTATCCTTGGTGCAAACTACTACATGTGGCACCTTGGACAAGTACCATGATGAAAAATTGGAAAACATGCATCATGCATAGTTCCTCCCTCTTGCAATCTACACTCGAGGGAAAGATTCATCCACACTATCTATTTCATGTGCACCCATACTTCCTCTTTCACCTTTTATCTTGAAAAGGTTGAACTATCCACAAGCATCATATATCCTTCCATTTTCTATCCTTTCCATCAACTTACTCACTTGCTTCCATCCATGATATAGTATCATGATCTTTCTTATCTAAAATTGGCCATTACTACTCCTAAGAATCCTTACCATAATATCAAACCATCTACTCATAATATCCATCACCCTTTATCCTAATCATGCTATCCTACCACTATCTTATCCAAATCAACCCCTTGGTCTTGATAAAAATGAAGAAAGAAAAAATTGCAAAATTTTCTAATAGGAGTCTCTTAACATGTCCACTCTTTTGGACCACATTATTTCATGACACCAAGTCATTATCATGTATGCTATCCAATACCATGTAAATGAGCCTACATTCCTATATTCTCTTTTCCTAGCTTGGGTAATCTTGAGAAGACTATCACTAAGGGTTGCATTCATTCGCTTCATCCCTCATTATCTTTCTACTTCGTCTATCAACTTGCTAATTGGTACTAAATTGGAATGCAATCAACATTGAATAAACTATTAACTCAAGAATTTACCTATGGGAGTTTAATTCAAATGAACCAACTAAACCCTCAAAAGAAGCTTATTGTTTCTTAGTTGAAGCGAGTTTAATCTTGTTATGATGCTCATCAATTTTGCATGAAGAAGTAGTGACTTGAATACTCCAAAATGGAAGATTAAAATGTAATTCAAAACTAGAAATAAAACTAGAATGCAAGTTTAACAATGTTAGAATGAGAGAAAACTAGATTAACAATGCAAAATTACACTAGGAAATGAGATAAAGCTAACAATGCAAGAGAACTATAAGCACATGAATGAAAGTAACTAAGAACTAAGAATTGAAAGATTAATCTAGAATGAAAGAATTTGATAGTGCTAATCACCAAGATGGAACCCTTGAGCCAAGGAAGAGCTTCCTTTTAAAGGAATTGCCTCAAAAATGAAGGGTGGATATTAAGAGGCAAAATATGTTAGGTAGAGATGAATGGAGAGGGAGATCAATCCATGCAAGAGGATTCAATAATTTTGATTGGCCAAGCTTGATGGGAGAATAAGAAAAAAAAGAAAACCCCATTATAATTGTCAATTGATCAAGATTAAGTTGTACAATGTCCTTTTTTTAAAAAAAGTGATAGAACTTTATATTAAAGGTATTTTGACAATTAAATGATTTTTTTAAAGTTTTAATATGATTTAGGCCTTAATTTTTAGAAATAATTTAACTATGCAAAGGGGATTAATCTGGTTGCTCACATAATTATGTCTAGTAATTATGCCTTTGAGATTTATGATTTATTTAAGACAATTTGATCAAATTAGGGCCTTAGGTTCTACTAGACAAATTTTAGGTAATTTCAAAAATGTGTCAAAACATCAAGTGTATGTTCAGACTGATTTACATGAGTCTCAACACATTAAAAAATACATCAAGAATAAAACTACCTAAGGGAATGGCTAGTAACAAAATGTTTTCCCACAACTTGATATTCCTTTGCCTCACACAAAGTTATGTTGGATTTTCAGAGGAATATGCACATTATGGATCAAACAAAGTGACTCAATGATCACAATGAAATGGTTCTCCAAATGCCACAGTCATTCTTTAAAGCATCCAAGGTAATACATATGGTGAGTATTCTTGGGGTGATTTGAGTAAGTCCACTTGGATCAATCCTTGCACAAAGAGTTTGTTACTTTTGGAGGTAAGTTGGGTAGCTTCTAATGAAAAGGGTTTAGTAAGGGCATCCATTTGCAACTATACCTTGTAGAACCACTTAGAGGAATTTTCGCACATAGCCCTACAAGTGCTTTAAGTAAGGTAGTCTTGTAAGCAATATTGAGACCTTGTGGCCCTACACACCACTCTTTCACATGTGTTCTCCTAGTCAAATGAATGACCCAACACAATTAATAGCTATGTCCTTGTGTTTTTTGGACAAGGCATACATTCTATAGTGGGTTGGATGAGATGGATTTTCTTTGTCCTACTTGGGTCATTCCCATGATATTTTTACCTCAATGAAAGGCCCTCTAAAGGTAAAATGAAAAAGAAAATGGATAGGCTAATAGAGGTATAGATTTATGATTCTCCACAAGGGTAAAATAGAACACTCTCCTACTCCATAACTTCTCAAGCACATCAAGCACATATTCATTTACCCAAGATTCTTTTGCAAGTGACAAAATAAGTAGGTCAAAATTTAAAATTCAACCTCTAGGAGGTGAAGAGCATACTCTCCTACTACCCAACTAGTCACAAGAAAACAATCCTTCCTAATTAGACTAGGTACCTACAAAATCAAATTTATGAAAGAAAAATGTTTATTTGTATCTCTAAGGAAACTTGAAAAACAAATAGCTTTGGTAATATCAACATATGTCTTTGGAAAGTGTCCTACAGATAGGTTTCATGGACTTCTTTCCATTTCTGTTACCTACAAAAACAAATAATCATCAATCAATAATTAGATTTTAAAAATTGTACACAAATTCAAATGCACTATAGAAATAGTCATACATGCTGTAGAAACAATCACATGCGCTACATAAATAGCACACATGCTACTACATTATTTAAATACTATAGAGAAAGAAATGAAAGTGATATAGAAATAGTTAAAAGTGCTATAGAAATGGTCAAACACGGTACTGTGTTAAGTAAACACGCTATAGAAACAATTGAAAGTGTTATTTTAGAATCTAGCATGCACTAATCTATTTTTATAAATGTGCTACACAAATATTTAAAAGCGCTATTTTAAATAATTCAATGCACTAAAATAATGATCAAAAGTGTCAAAAATCCCCCTTATAAGCATCATATAACTTTTGGATAGGTGATGAGATAAGTTTAGAAAGAAGACATGAGAGTATTTAGAAGCATCATTACAGTGCTTATATGTGCTATTTGATCTTCACACACACTATTTAATTCATCTTATGCATCAAAATAGAGTTGGTACACACTATTTCATTCATCTTACATGTCAGAATAGAGCTGGTACATGATGTTTCATCTTTCAAAACTACTATTTAACCTGCAAAAATGATAAAAATATGCAAAAACTGAAGTATGGATATTTTGACAAAATTTTTAAAAGCTCTTAAGGCCTCAACCCCAAAGTGGGCACCAAAATTGTGTGGTATAAAATTGGTATTCAATTAGAATGTAAGCAACACTCAATAAACTGGTTAACTCAAGAATTTAGCTATAATAGTTCAAATCAAATGAACCAACTAAACCCTCAAAAGAAACTTATTGCCTCCTACTTGAAGCTAGTTTAATCATTTTATAATGCTCATTAGATTGGCATTAAGGATTAGTGACTTGAATACTCCAAAATGGAAGACTCAAATGCAATGCAAAGCTAGAATGAAACTAGAATGAAATATTAACAATGCTATTATGAAGGCAAACTAGGTAACAATGCAAGATTACTCTAGAAAATGAACTAAGATAAGAATGTAAGAGAGCTAAGAGATAAAAGACTATGATGAAAGCAACTAAGAAATAGGAATTCAAAATAGATAGATTACTATAGAATGCAAGAATACAAGAATGCAAGTATGCAAATTACCAAGATGGAACCTAGAATGCAAGAGAAGTGGACTCTTGAGCCAAGGAAGAGCTTCCTTTTAAAGATATTGCCTCAAGAATGAAGGTTGGAGATTAAGAGGCAAAATATGTTAGGTAGAGATGAGTGATGAGGGAGATCAATCCATGTGAGACAGTTCAAGAATTTTGATTGGTCAAGCTTGGTGGGAGAATAAGATAAAATAGAGAAATCCCATTTTAATTTTAATTTAATCAAGATTAAGTTGCACAAAGTGTTCTTTTAAATAAAAGTGCTAGGACTTTATATTAAAAGTAATTTTTTTTTACAACTAAATGATTTTTCAAGTTTTAATATTAGAAATAATTTGTGTTAGAATAACTGAGAGGGGGGCGAATCAGTTAATCACTGTCCCAATACAAAATGTATAATTAAAAAAAAAATACTTCAATTTCAACTACTCGGTAACTTAAAATAATTTTACTGTCTATACATTTACCAATTACCAGTCTAAAACTTATAGCAGTTACCAATCAAATCAAATATGCAACATGTAAATATGACATCAAAACTAACATTCACTCTTCTAAAGTGAGGTCGGTGAAGACCCAACCCTGTTAAAGGTTACAAACACACTATTAGGTGTGACCTTGTTAGAGGACTTAAGACCAACCATTATCATCCAACCAATAGTCACTCTGGGGTTGACAGGATAATAATGCTCATTCTATGAATGATACATAATCAGACTTTCTTAGTCCACTTGGTTAAGAGATTTGACTGTGTACAATGGTTAAATATGTAATAGTAGGTGATTTGACTTAATACAATTTCAATTGCAAATTATAGATCAATGTTTAGCTCATACAAATCTTTCTGATCAATGTAACATTTATGATTCAAAAATATATCAACTTACTGTCCATCAGCAATCACTCTTTGTCACTTGGTAATGCTCTGTAGTAGGGTTCTTCATAACCAGTATGATCAGAATGCATGAAAACTTGTTCACACGATGATTCTATAGTTTCCTTCTCTTCTGGCATCACACTCATTGTGAAATCTTTAGTCTCTTAGATAGACATGTAAACCATTTTCTTTTGCTCCATCATATTTTTCTGCTTAATCATCTTCATTGATTTTTCCTCTTAAACATACCTCAAAACTTGTGTCAATAACACATTTGATTCTCATCCTTTAGATCTTTCCTAAATTTTGTTACATCGATTTGCCAGCTCATTAATCTTATCAGCTAAACTAATCATTTAGTTCATTCTATTCTTCTCAGTTAACAATGAAATGTGTTGGTGAACACAAGCTTAGTTTATACTATGCTCGGTATACACTACACTCTGTCGGTGTATACTGAAATACTTCATCAACCGACAACACCGCTTTGTGTCTTTCAACTCTTTTCCTCATCATAGATGAATGAAAAATAATCAATTCAATAACATAAAGTCATAGACTCATCAACAATCTATTCAATGTATTCTTTAGCCTCATATGTCATATCCATCTTCCTCATGTAGATATTTTTGTTCTTCATCTCTTTCACTCCTTCTCTACAGATGTATCGGTATAGTAACTTACAAGATAAGTGTTGTCAAACTTAGTTGACATCAATGACAACATAATACTGATTCAATCATATTACATATATAATCAATCTTCTCAGTGATCTTAAATCACAGTTCCTTCAATCAGGTTCTAAATCAATTGTAGTTCATCAATCTCTCCCTTTGGCATTGATGGCAACTCAAGAAATATGAAATATACCATACACATACCAAACATGTATTTTAAAACTCTGTGAACAAATAATGTGCAAGCTCTCCCTAGCTTAATATGTTTAATCACTACGTTACTTCAACATCATTACAACATATAGCTTTGTCAATCTGCAAATATGATCTTTTCAATTCTGATCTTCAGTGTTCTCCCTTTCTTTAATTTGTCTTTCCCTTAAATAGTTCTCATCGGTACATATTGTTTCATATGTTTCATATTGTTTATCTCTCCCTTTGACAACAATGCCAAAGAAACAAATAAACAAACAACTCTTTAGTAGCCAAGTAACTCTCTGTTGTCCAGTGCATACTCCGTATCTCTATATACTGATATGCCAATCTATTCCAATACCTTTCAAAACTTTAGACATGATCCAAAGTGTGAGCTATGCTTGATCAACATGTATGATCTTCTGATAAGATTAGGCTAATGCAACATCTGAATCACCTTAGTGATTGGTAGATAGGGGATGGACCCCAAGTCTAGTCCTCAAGTACTCAAATGTGTCTTTTGGTAGAGCTTTTGTAAAGATATCTACAAGTTGTTCTTTTGATGTGACAAACTATAGCTTAACTTGCTTCTCCTGTACTTGTTCTCTCAAGTAGTGATACTTAATTGATATGTTCTTTGTCTTAGAATGCATCAATGGATTCTTTGAAATGTTTATTGCACTAGTGTTATCATAGTATATAATCACCAGTTCAGTGATTATCTCATTCATACCTTCTAGAACTTGTTTAATATATGCTATGTTTGAATAGTTTGTAGTAGTAGCAATATACTCTACTTTAGTTGTAGATTGAGAAATGTAAGCGTACTTCTTACTTGTCTAGGTAACAAGTCTTTCACCAAAGAAGAATGCTCCTCCGATGGTTCTTTTTCTGTCATCCACATTTCCAGCCCAATCATCATCGGTATAGACTTTGAGTTGAAAATTGCCTTCCTTAGGATACCATAATCCATAGTCTTATGTTTTCTTCAGGTATCTTAGGATTCTTTTAGTAGTAATCATGTGTGATTCTCTAGGATTAGCAGAAAATCAAGCAACTATTCCCACATGTGCTATGTCTGGTCTACTATGAACTACATACATTAGCTTACCAATCATTGATCGGTACAGTGTTTGGTTTACTTTTGTAGTTTCATCTTCCTTAGTCAGTTTACATCTAGTAGCCATTGGTGTTCCCACAGGTTTAGCATCTTCCATGCCAAATGTTTTCAATACTTCTTTTATATATTTAGACTGTGTGATGAATATCCCATCACTCTGCTGAATCACTTGTAGTCCAAGAAAGAACTTAATCTCTCTAAACATAGACATTTCAAATTCATTGCTCATATCATCAAAAAAGGATTTACATATTTGATCTTGACCTCCAAACATGATATCATCCACAAATATCTCAATAATAAGAATTGTATCATTAGTATCTCCTTTCATATACAGATTATTGTTCTCACTTCTTCTTACAAATCCTATACTTAACAAATAAGTATGCAGCCTCTCGTACTAGGCTCTCAATGCTTTCTTCAAACCATATAAAGCTTTATGTAATCTACATACCATATCTTTCTTTTCTGGATCAACAAACCCTTTATGTTGTTCTATGTAGACTTCTTCTTCAAGTATTCCATTTAGAAATGCTGACTTGACATCCATTTGATATACTTTGAATTTATTGTGTGCAACATATGCAAGTAGCACTTTGACTCCTTCCAATCTAGAAATAGGTGCAAAGGTTTCACCATAGTCTATGCCTTCCTCCTGTGCATATCCTTTGCATACCAATCTAGCTTTATTTTTGGTTACTTCTCCATTCTCATTTTGCTTGTTCCTAAATATCTACTTAGAACCAATAACATTCTTATCTTTAGGTCAGGGTACTAAGGTCTAGGTTTTGTTCTTTTCTATCTTCTCTATTTCTTCTTTCATTTCATTAACCCATTCATCATTCTCTAATGCAACTTTCACATTTTTCGGCTCATAATCACAAACTAGACATGTACCTTGTCTTGCTTTGCTCCTTGTTTGCATGCCAGCTTGTTTGTCTCCAATGATTTGTGATTCAAGATGGTGTCTTCTGAAAAAACTCACCAATATCCTATCTCTCCTTTCCTATTCATCCTATGCAGTTTCATTTTCTTGCTCGGTATGGCCATCTTACTTGTCGGTTTCTCTTTCTTGTTCGGTATTATTTTCCTGCTGACCGGTTATCATAGGTTGTGGCTTCAGTAGATACTCTAGTTGTTCAATGTAAGTGAATCTACCATAGTCTTTTGGTTCCTTTGTACTTTCCTCTATGTTCTTTTCATCAAACTCATCAACTCGGATGTTAGTGCTTTCAATCATTTTATTAGTAGTTTTATTCAGACACTTATATGCTTTTCTTTTACTAGAATATCCTAAAAATATCCCTTCATCACCTTTTGAGTCAAATATTCCATTTTTCTCATCTTTTAGAATAAAACATTTTCTTCCAAAAATTATGAAATAACTTATAGTATGTTTGTGTCCAAACCACAACTCATAGGGTGTCTTGTTGGTGTCCTTCTTTAGTTGAACTCGGTTTAGAACATAAACTATTGTACTGACAGCTTCCCTCCAATATTTCTAAGCAACATTATTTTGCAACATTAGTGTCCTAGCACAGTCAACTATTGACCTATTCCTTCTTTCAACAATGCCATTTTGTTGAGGTGTCCTCGGTGCAGAGACCCATCTCTTAATACCATGCTCATTACAGAAATTAGTAAATTCATCAGAGATAAATTCACCTCCTCTATCAGATCTTAGGCATTTCAATTCCTTATCAGTCTCTTTTTCTACCTTAGCCTTAAACCACTTAAACATCTTAAATTCTTCAAATTTTTCTTTTAAGAACATAACAATCATCAATCTAGTATAGTCATTGACAAAAATAATAAAGTACCTATCACCATAATAACTCTGAGTTCTCATAGGACCACATAGGTCAGTATGAACCAACTCAAGTATCTTCTTTGTTGAAAAATCTTTACTTTTGAAACCAGATTTAGTCATTTTCCCTTTCTGACATTCATGACACATAACATGATCAGGTTTTAATAGGTTAGGCAGCCCTCTAACTCTTTTCCTTTTACTGCTCTTAATCATGTTATCAAAGTTCACATGGCATAACCTTTTATGCCACAACCAAGCATCTTCTTTTTTCATCATCAAGAAAGAAGACTCATCAGTATCAAGATAAAATAGATTACCTCTTTATTATGCTCCAGTTCCAACTAGTCTTCCTCCATCATCAAATAGTTTCACTTTCTTGCTCTCAAAAGAAACTCAGTGACTTGAATTATTTAGCTATGCCACACTTAACAAGTTATAGTTTAGTCCATCTACCTAATAAGCATTATCACATTTTATCATATCATTTATCATTAAGGTTCCTTTACCTCTTACCATATATGGTGTGTCATTACCCATCTTAACTGATCCTCCATTGTATTCTTCAAGTACATCAAACTTCTCCTCATCACCAGTCATATGATGTGTACAGCCACTGTCTATGATCCATGTATTATTTTTGTTAACTTTAGAGATCAGTGATGTTTCTTCATGTTTTTCTTCTTCTTCCTCCAAGTCATCTTTCATAGAAACAAATACAACTTCTACATCATCATCAGAATCAGATTCAAATTCATTATCCTCAGCTATGAAACATACCTTTTTCCCTTTTTCATTGTTGTCTTGATTATCTTTGTTGTGTCGGTAGCCTCTGTTGAATCTTCTCCCATAGCTTCCTTCAGATCGGTCTTTGGTTCTATCATCATCTTTCTTATGTGGACATCTAGTAGCAATGTGGCCAACCTCTTTACAATTAAAGCATGCCAAAGGTAGCTTACCTCTATATCTTCCTTTACCTTTGGGTAATCTTCTGGCCATAAGAGCTTCAAGTTCATCAAGCTCATCATTGATATTACCGTCACTATCATTTTTATTATTCCTACTAGACTTACTAATCTTCAAAGAAGACATGAAAGTAGATTCCACAGATTGTACAACACTATTATCAAAGTTATTTAACTCAAAGGTTGTAAGTTTACCAATTAAATTATCAAGTGTAAGTACATTAGCAGATGCAGACCTTGTCTCATGAATAGTAGATATTCTAATTGCGTAAATTGGAGCTAAGGTTATGAGTACTTTTCTTACTACTATTTCTTCACTCATGACTCCATCAAATGCTCTAATAGCATGTACTACCTCTTTCAATCTATTTGTGTATTGCACAATATTCTCACCTTCTTTCATCTTCATATCGTCAAATCTATCCCTTAAGCTCTCTACTCTGGCTCTTTTTACATGCACATCTCCATTGTATACTTGAGAAAGTTTATCCCACATGACTTTTACAGTAGTGCAACTTTTAATATCTTCAAATTTGGCATCAGTGCAGGCAGCAACAAATTCCATCATAGTAACTGATGAAGGGTGCTCCCCTTAATACCACAAACACATAACAAAAATAGAGAAACAACGACAATATGCAAGAACAGAAAATTGGCTTCTTATTATCTCCACAAATGTGGAATTACAAACTTTTAGAATTACAATATGCAAAGCCACATGGGCATTCCCTTACAATATTCTGTAGGACAAAGCCTCGAACTATTACCCAGATCTACTACCCAGAACTATTCTGAACTGCCTAAGACAATAATACAGCCTTCCTTATATAGGCAATTTTCTTCAAGATAACCTTTGAAACCCGAACAGAAATTTTGAAGAAAATTATTTTTCACCATTTCAGGTGGCCCAACTTCCGAAGACCATAAGTCATCACCAGTTGACCCGATCAACTATTATAACCTCATTTCAGAAATGCCACGAAGTGCTCTATAGGCTTGACCTGTGCAAGCACTTATCACCCAAATTTTTGACCTCATCTAGGGCCTCTAAAGCCTTCAAAATTGAGTTCAAAGTTTCTGTACCTTGCTGCCAATACCGAAAATCTTCAATATCTTCCAATATACACTTGATCTGGCAATGAACCTTTACTGGTAGACTTATATGACCAAAATGAACCTCCAACAAAGAAATCAGATCATTCTAAGCACATATGAAAATTACCAAAAATAGTAACTTTCCATAAATAACAGCTCTGCACAAAATAGCCCTTATTGAATATAAAAATAGAAATATATTTTTTTTGGGTGATGCAAGATTGCTCTTACACCTAGGATGCTCCTGCATTAGACACCCAGGGTAATTTGAGAAGAGACCCTATCATGACTTAGGTGTGCAGAGGAAAACCAAGATGGCTAACCTCCTCCTTTGTCAGCCATGATGAATCTTCAACAGGTCATCCTTTCCACTTGACTAGATATTCTTCATATGTTCTGTTCCTTGTGCTTCTGCCAACACGACTGTCTAGTATATCTTCGATCTCCTTAGTGTCTGAACTAGTTGCTAGAATACTCCACTGTGCTGCTGTGATCTCATCTTCAACACCTCCTTCATGATACTCTGTCAGATCTGAAATGTTAAACACTGGTGAAATATTTAGCTCAGTAGGCAATTCTAACTCATATGCGTTTCCTGAATCATGTTTCTTTAGTATCCTACATGGTCCAAACTTCTTCATTTTTAGCTTGTTATATGTACCAACCTAAAATTCCTTATACCTCATTTTCTCATCTGCCTTGGCCTTATACTGTGCATTCATCTTGGTAATATACTTCCTCACCTCCCCATGGATGTTCTTCAAGTGTTCTGTAAAATCCTCAGCTTCAGCACTACTACTTTCTCCTTTATCTATCTTCCTCAATTCAGATGCATTTCTTGGACTACTTCCATATACAATCTAGAATGGTGATTTACCAGTGCGCCTGTTGACAGAATTATTGTATGCAAATTCTGCCTATGGTAAAATCAAATCCCATCCTGTTGGCTTATCTCCAACCAAACATCTTACCAAATTTTCCAAACTCCTATTCACCACTTCTGTCTGTCCATCAGTCTGTGGATGATGTGATCAACTAAACTTCAAATATATCTTCAACTTCTTCCACAATGTCCTCTAGAAATATCCAACAAACTTAGTATCTCGATCTGAAACTATGGTCTTTGGCAAACCATGAAGTCTCACTACTTCTCTGAAAAACAATTCTGCTATATGAATAGCATCATTAGTCTTCTTACAGGGAATGAAATGTGCCATCTTTGAAAATCTGTCAACCACCACAAAAATTGAATCATGTCCCCGCTGAGTCCTCGGTAAACCAAGAACAAAGTCCATGCTGATATCCTCCCAAGGCTTCTTTGGTATGGGTAATGGCTGATACAACCCTGTATTCTACTTCACTCCTTTCACCATCTGACATACTCTGCAACTCTGTACAAACTTCTTTACATCTTGCTGCAACTGTGGCCAATAATAATTCTCACTAACCAAACCAAGGTTTTTATCATGACCAAAATGTCCAGCCAATCCTCTGCTATGCTTCTCCTTGATGAGATTCTCCCTCATAGAGCTTCATGGAATGCACAACTGACTCCCTCTAAATAGCATATCATCCTGGATGATGAAATCCAACCATTTCATCCTGTCTAGAGTAACAGGTTCTGTACAAGCTTTCCAAGCTTCACCAAAATCAGGATCCTCTAGATACAAATTCTTGAGTTCCTTGAACCCAACCACTTCAATCTGCATTTCTGTTAGCAATAGTTGCCTTCTACTAAGAGCATCTACAACCTTATTAGACTTTCCACTCCTGTGTTTCAAACAAATGTATAACTCTACAAAAACTCAACCTATTTCAAATGCCTTTGATTCAATTTTCTTTGACTATTCAAATATTGCAAAGCTTGATGATCAGTATACAAAACAAACTCTTTAGGAAGTAGATAATGTCTCCACTTTTTTAATGCCTGAACTATAGCATAGAATTCCTAATCATAAATAGAATATTTCCTCTTGGCATCATTTAACTTCTCACTGAAATAAGCAATAGGTTTACCTTCTTGGCTCATAACAGCTCCTATTGGAGTACCACTAGCATCACAATCTACTTGAAACACCTTATTAAAATCTGGAAGTGCTAAAACAAGTTGTTCTGTAACTTTTTGTTTTAACAATTGAAAACTCTTTTCTGCCCCATTAGTCCACTTAAACTCTTTTCTATCCCCTCTCATTGTTTCAGTCAAGGGTCCACAAATACTGCTAAAATTTTTGATAAACTTTCTGTAAAAGATAGCTAGACCATGAAAAGATCTTACCTCAGTAGCACTCCTTGGAGTAGGCCATTCAAGGATAGCCTGTACCTTCTTTGGGTCCATTTCTAGACCTTTTCCTGAAAATACAAACCCCAAATACACCAACTCTTTCTTCACAAAACTGCACTTCTTCAAATTAATCAACAATTTCTCTTCTCTCAACTTCTCAAATACCATATGAATATGCATCATATGCTCATCCAATGTCTTACAAAAGATCAAAATATCATCTAGGTAAACAATGACCAACTTACCCAGAAATTCTTTCAGAACCTCATTCATGAGCCGCATGAAAGTGCTCGGTGCATTGGTTAGCCCAAAAGGCATGACTAACCACTCATACAATCCTTCCTTTGTCTTGAAGGTAGTCTTCCATTCATCTCCTTCTCTAATCTGAATCTGATGATATCCACTTTTCATATCTATCTTTGAAAAATACACAGATCCACTCAAACAGTTCATAATATCATCCATTCATGGCAATGGAAACTTGTACTTGATTGTGATCTTGTTTATTGCCCTAGACTCTGTACACATCCTCCATTCTCCATTCTTCTTTGGTGCTAATACCGCTGGTACAGCACAGGGACTCAGACTCTCACAGATCAATCCTTTTTGTAACAGTTCATGTACTTGTCTGTTCAACTCCTCACTTTCTGTAGGTGTCATTCTGTGTGCTGCCTTATTTGGCAAACTCACTCCTGGGATCAAGTCCATCTGATGACTGATCTTCCTGACTGGTGGTAATCCATCAGGCACGTTATCGGATACAATATCCTGAAACTCATTCAACAAATCTGCAACTTCTACAGGAACATCTTCTACTTCCTCTTTACCAACTTTTGGAATTAAAGCAAAACATACATGCTCATGCCTCATACCATCTAGGAAATTTCTTCCATCAACAAAAGTTATCCTTGCATTACCACATACCTTTTCTTCAGTCTCCTTCAATGGTTTTAGCTTATGTCACACTCCATCCTTTGTCAGGGAATAGGTATTTGCACAACCATCATGTACAACACATCTATCAAACTGCCATGGTCTACCCAACAACATATGACATGCATCTATAGATATGATATCACACAATACCTCATCTTGGTATCCGCCAATCTTGAACTTCACTAGGCATTGTTCATTGACCATGACCTTGTGGTCATCCTGTACCCAGGCAATACGATATGGATGTGGGTGTTTCTATCTCTTGAGCTTCAACTTTGTCACCATCTCTTCTGACACCAAATTGTCAGTGCTTCAACAGGACTCTTCTGTTAATCAACATTTCTCCTCTTTCAGCATCTTCAGAATTTGATGATCTGACATTTTCATCTACATGTGCAACTCTGGCCTGGCCTTCATTTCTCCTGTCTGTTCTACCTTGGTGCTGAGGACATTCAAATGCCCTATGACCTTCTTCTCCACAGTGAAAACATGTTCCATGGAAGCCACCTCTTCCAGATCCTTGTCGTCTTCCTCTTCCTCTCTGATCTCTATTATTCTGATCCTGGAAGCGATTGGAATTATTTCCTTGCTAATTTTGACTGCTACTGGCCTCATCCTTCTTTTTTGAATCTTCATTTCGGCCACCATATGATCATCCACCAAATCATCCACCGTGACCTCTTTCGTTTTGTCTGCTCTCAAACTTCTTGTTCAGCTTTTCCTTTACTTTTAGGGAAAACTGGTATGCCTCTTCAATAGTGTTCATTCGAACCGGATTCAACTCCTCCTGAATGCTTGGCCTTAACCCATTAAGGTATCGGGCAACTTTCTCCTTATCAGCTTCTGCGTGGCCTATTCTGATGAGAAGTCAATAGAACTCCTCTATATATTCCTGAATAGATCTTCCTGCTTGCTTCAAACTCTACATTTTCTTCAGTAGGTCAAGCTCATAATCAACAGGAATGAACTGTCACTTCAATTTATCCACCATCCGATCCCATCTCATGATTTTCTCCTTTCCCCTTCTATTTCACTCCAACTAAATCTCTTGCCACCATATCTTCGCATGACCTTTCAGTCTGGCCTTCGCAAATTTGACCCTATCAGGATCCTCAACATCTTCATACTCAAAATATTCTTCACATTCATTGATCCAGTCAATCAATTCTTCTGGGTTAAGATTTCTAGAAAATGTAGGAACCTCAATCTTAGGCCTTTTCCCAATCTTAGAAATGGCCCGAAAAAGTCTTTCTTCCTCCTGGTTCACAATTTTGACTTCTCCTTCTTGATATTCTTCTTCGGCTTCATCCTCGCTTTCATCTCTGACATTAAGATTCATTCCTCTGTGAATCTCTTCTTGCAATGCTCACACTTGTCTCTGCAGCTCTCTAAACTTAGGTGTTACAACACCAGCTCTTCTGCCACGTTCCCTTCATGGAGGCATTTTTGTGATGCGCGCTGAAACCCTAGCCACGGTCCTGGTGCAAACTGCCTCACAGTCGGTGATCTATTTACACACTCAAGAACTCCTTCTCTGATACCACTTGATGAAGGGTGCTCCCCTTAATACCACAAACACATAACAGAAATAGAGAAACAATGACAATATGCAAGAATAGAAAATTGGCTTCTTATTATCTCCACAAATGTGGAATTACAAACTTTCAGAATTACAATATGCAAAGCCACATGGGCATTTCCTTACAATATTCTGTAGGACAAAGCCTCGAACTATTACCCAGATCTACTACCCAGAACTATTCTAAACTGCCTAAAGCAAATAATACAGCCTTCCTTATATAGGCAATTTTCCACTGCCTGGAAGGTTCCAGAATTTTAGCCAATAAGGCCGACCAAACTTAGAATTATTTTATTTTACATTTTATTACATCATAGTTGGCTCAAGATAACCTTTGAAACCCAAACAGAAATTTTGAAGAAAATTATTTTTCGCCATTTCAGGTGGCCCAACTTTTGAAGACCATAAGTCATCACCAGTTGACCTGATTGGCTATTATAACCCCATTTTGGAAATGCCACGAAGTGCTCTACAGGCTTGACCCATGCAAGTGCTCGTCACCCAAATTTTTGACCTCATTCAGGGCCTCTAAAGCCTTCAAAACTGAGTTCAAAGTTTCTGTACCCTGCTACCAATACCGAAAATCTTCAATATCTTCCAATATACACTTGATCTGGCAATGAAACTTTACTGGCAGACTTATATGACCAAAATGAACCTCCAAGAAAGAAATCAGATCATTCTGAGCACATATGAAAATTACCAAAAATAGTAACTTTCCATAAATAGCAGCTCTGCACAAAATCGCCCTTATTGAATATAAAAATAGAAATATTTTTTTTTGGGGTGATGCAAGATTGCTCTTACATCCAGGATGCTCCTACATCAGTAACATTGTGTTCATGCTTGTCTTTCAGTTGATCAAGTGTTAAGGGACCTGGTGTCGTTTCTATATACCCATTCTCCATCAAGTCTAGTGTTGCATTCCCAATTCCAAATATGTGCAACTTCATCCGGCTTTGCCATACTATGAAATTGTCTTTGTTTAGCTTTGGCACTTCCCTCTTATATATTTTGAGATCTTTTTACTGAAGTCCTTAAAACTCTGTTCAAAGTAGCCAATGCTCTGATACCAATTGTTAGAATAACTGAGAGGGGGTGAATCAGTTAATCATTGTCCCAATACAAAATGTATAATCCAAAAACAAATACTTCAATTTCTGCTGCTTGGTAACTTAAAATAATTTTACTATCTATACATTTACCGATTACCAGTCTAAAACTTATAGCAGTTACCAATCAAATCAAATATGCAACATGTAAATATGACATCAAAACTAACATCACAATCAACACATAACACAAGAGATTTAACATGGAAACCCTATGAAGGGAAAAACCACCTGGGACAGGTAACCAAAAAATATTCACTCTTCTGAAGTGAGGTCAGTGAAGACCCAACCCTATTAAAGGTTATAAACACATTGTTAGGTGTGACCTTGTTAGAGGATTTAAGACCACCGTTATCATCCAACCAACAGTCACTATGGGGTTGACAGGATAACAATGCTCATTCTATGAATGATACATAATAAGACTTTCTTAGTCCACTCGGTTAAGAAATTTGATTGTGTACAATGGTTAAATATGTAATAGTAGGTGATCTGACTTAATACAACTTCAATTGAAAATTATAGATCAATGTTCAGATCATACAAATCTTTCTGATCAATGTAACATTTTTGATTCAACAATATATTAACTTACTGTTCATCGGTAATCACTCTCTGTCACTCGGTAATGCTCTGTAGTAGGGTTCTTCTTAACTAGTATGATCAGAATGCACAAAAACTTGTTCATGCAATGATTCTGCAGTTTCCTTTTCTTCTGGCATCACACTCATTGTGAAATCTTCAGTCTCTTATATAGACATGTAAACCATTTTCTTCTGCTCTCCATGAGATTTTACCACTTAATCTGTTAGAAATAGGAAATACTAAGAGGGGGGGGTGAATAAGTATTTCACAAACTTTTTCTTTTGCCCACTTATGGATATAACAGATTACTTTAGTGCATACAAAGATTATCAAGTTGATTAAAAAACATAGCAGTAAATAGAAAGAACTCATAACACATGATATGTTCTTGAGGAAACCCTGGCCAAGGGAAAACCCTAGTGGGGATGGTACCCACAAAGATCACTAATCAAAAGTATCTTGTTAGGGATATTGGACCCTATTAGGAGTCAATTTACAATATATAGTAGATTTGTCCTGGTTAAAGGACTTTAGGCCTTGTTATAAGCCTTAACCCTGTTAGGAGTTAGATTACAAAACCTGATCACCAGCTGAGCTCACTACCCAAATAGGTAATACAAAAATGTTTCTGACTGTAATATGGTACTGCTTACAACTTCACATCAATAGCCTTTGCTGCTATCACAATATACAACTATCACAAGTTATCCTTTCTTTCTGTTTACACATCACATATGTTTTCATTACATTTCAAGTATGCCTAATATATGAGTTATTAGAGCTAATAACTTTATATGGCCAGCTTCCAAAATCTTTATCCAAGAGTAAACATTTAGGATTTCATCTCTTCATAATGTTAAGTCACTATTTTGACAAGCAAAAATAATTCCTTAACTCTTTCGCTAATACTGTCTCCAAAATTGTTTTGTCTGCAAAAACTATCTTCGGTAAACTTCAAATAACTTTGTTCGTACTACTCCAAACTTTATGCACACTGAGATGGGGTATCCTCATACTCTGTAGAAGCTTCAGTTAACTGCGTAAACAAAAATATTTCTCCAGTGGACATTGCCAACTAAATCTTCATCGGGTGCTTTGTTAGGATCACTGTATCCATACTTAGACAATTTCTTCCTTCAACTTGCCATACTTGCATTCCAGATTTTGTGCTCTAAATAGAGATCATATGTTTCCATAATGACAACATCTATGCATCCACATTAGCCAAATTTCCAACAATCTCCCCCTTTGTCATTGGTGGCAACATATGAGAAAATTGGCTAAGTGTGCAAAGAAAACTTCAAAGTATTTACACAAAATTTATGGCCAAAAGTTATACAACACATATACAATATTGTACTCCATAGAGTAGCTCCCCCTATGAGTATCCTTTCTCAACATATTTACAATTTTCTGCTATCTCTCCCCCTTTGACAACAATGACAAAGATAGGGTGTACAAAAATTTCAAAAAAAAACTTTATACCTTGTTATCAGCTATTGCAAAGCCGGTAGGCTTGCAACACAATCACCAAACTCTGACTTCTATGATTCAAAATCTTTCTCCCATATCTTCCTAATGGATTCAACAACATTGAGTAGAGTACTCAATTCGTATGTTGCTGTCTGACAAGCTTGCAGGGAATTAAAGCTAAACTTCTGAAAAGATGTCTTTGCTGAAAGACACTACTCAATTTGGTCTTCAACAATTGAGGTCTTGATTGAGATATGCTCTCTCAAGATGTTAATCCTGAGCATCTTTCTGTTCTTCTCCTCTGCTAACATTTTGATTTCATCATTTAACTTCCTTATGTTCTTCTCTACAGAACTTATCTTTACATTTGGGCTTGACAAGGTGTTTGTTTCAGCTGTAATTGCATCTATCTTCTCTCTGATCTTCTTATCTTCTTCAGCTGTTAGGATTTCTAATTTTGTGCATTGAATATACAAACTCTTTCCAGTCTCAAAATGTTTCCTCAAATTCTTTATGCATACATCCAAATTACCAATATCATTTTGAATATTTAAACTTAAATTTTGTTGCATTTCTGCTTCAAAGTCTTCTTGAACTTTTATTCTAGCAATATCCTTTAAGTTAGAAAATTTAGAGTCAAAAGAGTTTATTACTATTTTAGCTTTCTCAAGTGGATCTGATTCAAATACCTTAGTGCTGATCACACTCTCAAGTTTTTCTATCAAAACTCTAACTTTGCCTTCAAGGTCTTTCACCTTCTTATTATTTCCAATAATTTTATTAAGAGATGTGATGAACTCAAGCTGATCATCATCTTCAACTTCTTTTCCAAGGTCTTCAAAAATTGAACCAATTTGTCTCTTCTTACTGTCAGGTGCACTAGGGGTAGTGACCTCTATCAAAATTTGTTTACCTTTAACTGTCTGCTCTACTGGAACTGATTCTGATACTGCTGGTGTTTCCACTGCCTTTGTATCCTTTTCTGATTCTGTAATCTTCTCTTTCTCTTCTAAAGCCAAATTGTCAACAATGTTTCCTAGATCATGAAATACTACATCATCTGACTCTAGTGGCACTTTGGTTCCTTCAATGTCCATTGATTCTTTTCCAATATTGATATGTGAAGAAGATGGGACTTCTTCAATACCAACTTCCTTTGCATGCGGTTCCTCTGATTGCTTCTGCCGAGGGTCTGATTCAACATGCTTTCCTACAACTATATTTGCAAGAACTTGCATTATTGCTTGCTCTGTCTCTTTCTGTACTTCCTCCTTTTTGCCTCCCATTATAAGGATTGTTCTTCTCTTAGTTCTCAATAAAGTTCCAAGAGACTTCAAGAATCTCTTCAAATGATCTTCATCCTCAACTTCATAGAACTGTCTGATTACATGTTCTCTCATCTTTATATCTTCTTCTTGTGCTCTCTATTTTCTATTCACAAGTCTATTATACAAATTTTCTAGGATCTTACCATGAATAGTGCTAAGTTTCTTATCTGTCAAAATCATATGTGTAATCATTGCATTTTCAAAATTCAATCTGTCAAATGATCCATATAGATCATAGAATTTATTTAACTTGGTGAAGTCTCCATGCTTCAATATATCTTCATTAACTCTTTCAATTCTTGGTTTCCAGGTTTTCTTCTTGATTGAAACTTTATCATCATCTTTAATTACTGCTACCTTTCTAGGTACAGGTGGTACAATCACTTTCTATCTCTTGCCAGGTCCTGTTGCACTCACTTTTACTCTTTTGCTAAGAATAGGAGAAAAAGATTTATCTCCTTCATCTTTTTTAGGTACTTCAACTTTTACCTTTACTGCAATAGGATCAACAGGGTCTGCACTAGATGCCTCAGGTGGAATTACAAGATTTTCACTTTGCTTCAAGGCTTCTACAGTCTTCTTAGCTATGTCAAACTCATGATTTGACATACCTGATTCTTTTAGTATTTTCTTCATAGTAGATTCAACTCTCTTACTAGATTTCTTCTTTTCTCTCAAACTTATTGCAGAGTTGAAATTCTCTTCATAGGTTCCAAACCTATTTGCATGACCATCCAACTCACACTTTAACAGTCTATTCACATATCCTACCATTTGTGCTTCAGATACTTCATAGCCAAGAGGGTCTATGAATTCCATTCTAGGCTCAACTACTTCAATGTAGGTGAAATTAGTGTCTACCATAAAATAAATGTCATCTTTATGCTTTTCAACTAAGGATTGAGGAATCCTTGATTTGTTCTTAACAATATTCTAAAAAGTCTTCAATACAAGCTTCACACTGTCATTGACTTTATCAAAAAGGTGCTTCATGTAGACTGAGTTTATTCTTTCCATTGTGTTCACATTGTCACTCCAATCAACTATGTAAGGAAATCTTCTCAAAATATAGAAAAACATATAGGTTATCAGAGATGAAAACCTAAACTGTGTGTACTTAGCCTTCTTAATCTTTTCTAAGTTCTCAAATAACTGAATTTTCAAGATTTCACATAGGTCTACTTGTTTCTTCTCAATACACATAAGATAAGCTACATGAACCATTCCTATAGCCATGTCATCTTCCCTTGAACTACCATAGAACTTAGTTGTTAGGATCTTGCAAAGGTACCTAACATCATCTTGCTTAATCTTACTTATCGCAATTCCTCTACCATTATAACTAGATCTAGTGTTGTCTAAAACAATCTTTCTCATGTTATTTTCATTCAGTGGAATCTCTCCAACTTTTGATAATCCAATAACATCATGAATTAGGTCGGCAGTTATATCAATAACTCTATCCTCCATCCAAAATTTCCCATTGTGGATTCTACTTAAAATGATCTTGGTACATTCCTCATCATTAAATTCACACTTCATGGAATATTTGATAATTTCATTATTTTCTAGGTGCCCATAAGCTGGTTTAACTGACATGTCTTGATTATACAATTTCCTGTAATCATCACTAAAATCTGCATCTCCCAAAGTTTCAAACTTGCAACCTAAATATCCTTTAACATTCTTAATGTGCAATACTCCATCTGGTACGGATGATAGTGCTAGTCTGTTATCAATTTCAGCTGGTTCTACTAGTTCTTTCTTAATCTTAGGTCTATTCTTATCCTTAACATTATGAACCATAGAAATATCCATCTTATCAACTGATTAAAGATCAAAAAATACCTCAACTTTGCAAATCTAGGGTTTCGGTATGATCGTCGCTGCAAACTGCTTCCAAACTTCTTCAAATCATCCTCAACTCACTTTTTCTTCTTTAAAATCTCTTTTCAATCACTTTTTGATCATGATAACTTCTATTTTGAGCTTATAACACTTCACATTAACTCGATCTGACATCACATTCATTCATTTTGCCGCTAAAACCTCAAAAAGCTGATTTTGCAAACTTGCAACCATAAAACTTTCTACGACCTCGCAAAACACAATATTTTCTTTTGCGCACTTAACCATAGCATTAGTACAACATAAAAAACCTATATCTAACTACGCAAAACTTAACTCATTCAAATTCCTAATCTACACTAATCCTAAGGCCTAAACTATAGAAACTTACATAATTTAAGTACTTAAAGAAGGGTCAGGTAAAGATTCATCCTTACCATTAGTTACATTACCTTCTTGACTACTTTCAGTGCTAAATATACCTCCTTGATCTGTGCCTTTATCAAATTTTACTTCATCTTTATTGCTACAACAACCTTTCTCTTTGTTTCCTGCATTTTCATTCCTTCTTGCATTGTTCCTAGGGTTAGGGTTATGATGATAACCTCCATTGTTCATTCTGCAAAATCTTGCTGAGTGTCCAAACTTGTTGCATATCTGACAAATGATTCCATTGTTTCCAAATCTCTGTCCTTTCTGGTTAATCTATGACCTGCAATTTCTAGCAATATGTCCTACTTTGTTGCATCTAAAACATACTACCACTTTTCTTTGATTCATTTCTTCAATAGATTTCTTATCTGCATTGTTAGTATTCCCAATCATTCTATCATAATTATTCAAAATTACTTTAGGTCTTCTACATTCATTAGCTCTATGTCCAAAACTATGACAATTATAACAATGTCCATTAAGAGGTTTAAATTGCTTACCTATGCAATCTCTCTTCATGTGTCCAATAGTATTACAAGAAAAACATCTACCTTTGAATTCTCTTTGCATACCTTTAGATGATTCTTCCTATTTTGATTCTTCTTTCTTTGATTCTTCTTTTTCTCTAGGTGGTTCTTCTTTAGGTGGATCTTCCAATGTGTTCTCATCTAGCTTTATTTCCTCCACACTTTTAGATGTCTTCAGATCTGGCTTCTTACTTTCATGGATTGTTCTAAACATGCTAAATCCAAATCTAGTCCTATCAAAGAATGGTTCTTCAAAAAAATTTGTTTTCCAGTCTTATCACTATTTGAATATAGCCTTTCACGTTGTTGTTTAGATTGAGTTAATTCACCTTTCACAATTTTATTATACTTCTCAAGTTCCACATACTGCACTTTTACTTTTTCAGATTCGGATGTTTCCTTTTAAGTCTTGATCTTTGATCTTCATTCTCAATTTTCAATTTTTCATTATCAGATCTCAAATTTCCATCTTTCATACTAAGTTTCAGATTTACTATCTTCAACTCATGCTTAAGGATCTCATTTTCTTTTTCTAATTCATCACAATCTTCAACAAGTATATCAGATTTCTTTTTAGATTTCAGATCTTCAATCTTAACTTTTAATTTGTCAATAGCATTCTTTGCATCTTCATATTTTCTTCTTAAGGAGTTTCTTTAATCAGTAAGCATATCAATCTGTTCAAGAGCTTCTTCAAGATTCTTCTGAAGTTGATCCATATCCATAGAGATCTTACTCAAGCTGCTAAGCTTTCCCTGAATGTTCCTTCTCTGAGTAACTATGCTCTGATACCAATTGTTAGAAATAGGAAATACTGAGAGGGGGGGGGTGAATCAGTATTTCACAAACTTTTTCTTTTTCCCACTTATGAATATAACAGATTACTTTAGTGCATACAAAGATTATCAAGTTGATTAACAAACATAGTAGTAAATAGAAAGAACTCATAACACATGATATGTTCTCGAGGAAACCCTGGCTAAGGGAAAACCCCGGTGGGGATGGTACCCACAAAGATCACTAGTCAAAAGTATCCTGTTAGGGATATTGGACCCTATTAGGAGTCAATTTACAATATTTAGTAGATCTTTCCTGGTTAAAGGACTTTAGGCCTTGTTAGAAGCCTTAACCCTGTTAGGAGTTAGATTACAAAACCTGATCACCAGATGAGCTCACTACCCAAACAGGTAATAAAAATTATTTTTTGACTGTAATATGGTACTTCTTACAACTTTGCATCAATAGCCTTTGTTGCTATCACAATATACAACTATCGCAAGTTATCCTTTCTTTCTTTTTACACATCACATATGTTTTCATTACATTTCAAGTATGCCTAATATATGAGTTATTAGAGCTAATAACTTTATATGGTCAGCTTCCAAAATCTTTATCCAAGAGTAAACATCTAGGATGTCATCCCTTCATAATGTTAAGTCATTATTTTGACAAGAAAAAATAATCCCTTAACTCTTTCGCTAATACTGTCTCCAAAACTGTTATGTCTACAAAAACTGTCTTCGGTAAACTTCGAATAACTTTGTCCGTATTGCTCCAAAATTTATGCACATTGAGATGGGGTATCCTCATACTCTTTAGAAGCTTTAGTTAACTACGCAAACAAAAATATTTCTCTAGTGGACGTCGCCAACTAAATCTTCATCGGGTGCTCTGTTAGGATCACTGTATCCATACTTAGACAATTTCTTCCTTCAACTTGCCATACTTGCATTCCAGATTCTGTGCTCTAAATAGAGATCATATGTTGCCATAATGAAAATATCTATGCATCCACATTAGCCAAATTTCCAACATAATCATCTTCATTGATTTTGCCTCTTAAACATACCTCAGCACTTGTGTCAACATGTTTGATTCTCATCCTTTAGATCTTTCCTGAATTTTGTCAGCCGTAGATCTATGTAACAAAATTTATCTGTTAGCTCGAAATCATACACTTGCTAGCTCATCAATCTTATCAGCTAAACTAATCATTTAGTTCATTATGTTCTTCTCAGTTAACAAAGAAATGCATCAGCGAACACAAGCTCAGTTTATACTATGCTTGGTATACACTACACTCTGTCGGTGTATACTAAAATGCTTCATCAACCGACAACATTGCTTTGTGTCTTTTAGCTCTTTTCCTCATCATAGATGAATGAAACATAATCAAGTCATTAACATAAATTCATAGACTCATCAACAAGTTAGTCAATGTATTCCTTAGCCTCATCTGTCATATCCATCTTCCTCATGTAGATATTTTTGTTCTTCATCTCTTTCACTCCTTCTCTATAGATGTATCGGTATAGTAACTTACAAGATAAGTGTTGTCAAAATTAGTTGACATCAATGAAAACATAATACTGATTCAATCATATTACATATCTAATCAATATGTTCGGTGATATTAAATCATAGTTCCTTCAATCAGGTTCTAAATCAATTGCAGTTCATCAATTTGTGCTTGATTTTTTAGAAATAATTTAATTATGCAAGGGCTATTTTCAAAAATTATGATTTAATAATTTAATTTAATTTAATACTTGCATAATTATGCCAAGTAAATTATACCTTTGAGATTTAGAATTTGTTTTAAGGAAAATTGATCAAATTAGGGGCTTAGGTTCTACTAGACAAATTTTAGGTGATTACAGTTGTCATGAAAAAACTCTAGCTTTAGAGCCCTCAAAAAACCATTACCATCATAATCTGTTGCTTTCTCATATATCATTTTGCATGACCTTAAAATTGTATAGACTCTCTAAAGGCCATCCTTATTTACAACATGAAAATCTACAAATCTGCATTGTCTTGGGAAAAAAAGGATCTCCCATGTCTTCTGAAATGAACATAGTCAATTTGATCAGGTTGCCAAATAACTTCAAGAAATGCAACTCTGAGTGGCACCAGGGATAACTTTAAGAAACTCCCTCTTAGGAAAAAGTGTTAAATCCTGGCGAATGGTATATTATTTTAGGGGGGAATTTGTTTTAATGTGGGCAATTTTTTTTTTCAAATCCATGATTTTTCATAGTTTGTATTGGTGATTTTTTCCCTACCGGATGAAAAGTTCATAAATTGCTAGCAAATTATTCAGTCATGTGGGGGAAAATATATACTATATGAGGTGAATATTTTTTTTTTGAAGTAAAAAATTATAATATATGAGGCAAATGATATTCTTTTGAAGGGAAAAAAAATAATTGTATTGGCGAATTTTATGTACTGTTTGAAAATTTAATTATTTTATTGGCTAATCGTTCATTAATTATGAGAAAAAAATATATTTTATTGGTGATTTTGAAAAGATGGGACATAACACAGACACCTAACCTAACATACATACATACACATAACCTAACATACATACATTATTTTATAATGTTAAATGTATTATTGGAGACTATCTGATGATCCAAGATCAACAACTGAAGTTTAATTTATGTCCCTATTGCTTGAAGGAAACAGAGTTGTCCAGGAAGTCACCAGAATGTTGACATGTATCAAATTAGGGTTGTCACTTGTCAACTTGTCTGCAAACTATAGTGTACACATGTTGCCTATTGGTACTTGGTATCGATAATCATGGTAAGAAATAACTCAGTGCAACTTTTAACTCTTAACTCGATAAGAAATAAATGTCTTGTCAGTGACAAGAGACATTCTTTAACTTGTCACGCACCACTTCCAAATTCGTACAGATGATATAACTAATTTTTGAGATTTTTGCATTTATCAAAAAGATTTACTGCAAGATATGAAAGATTAAGGACAAAATTTTAATTTCTCACACACATGCATTTAGGTGAAATATTTACATGAAAGATTTAGAGGCATATTAAGGACAATGGATTTAATAAAATTAAAGACAAAATAATTTATTGCTAAGTAACGATCAAGGATTCAAGGGCTACTTATAGACGATCTAGCTTCTTTATTCATCGATTCATCTTTGCTAGATAAATTATTTGTTTAGGTCATTAGTCTACACTGCAAATAATTTGTTTGTAAGGTTTCTAAAGTTTTAGAATCTAGATGGACACTCCAATTAGGCTTAGATGCACATCTAAGGAGGCGTAGAAGGCCTTTCTGGGTTCCTTTTCAGATGAAACCTTACAATCAATTTGTAAGGAGGGTGGACCTTTCGTAATAGAGGCTGTTAAAATGGTGCTGGGCAGAGAGTTTTTTCACAATGAAGATAGGCACCAGGTCAACACGGATATTACGTCCCATTTTTTGGCATCTCTTCTCAACCTCGGAGGACAGAAGGTGGACATGTTAATGTTGCTGAGGAGGGTTTTTAAAGAGGAATACCTAGGGGAAAATGTTGATGTTGTCATGTTCATAGAAATAGGGGTGGGGATCCCTTGGGCAAGTGAAATATCCAAGCTTCTCCACCCAGGCCAAAATGTGGCCATGCAACCTTTTTTGTTGGGCCTGAATGCTAGGCAGTTGAAGCACCATAGGAAATGGGCACTGATTGCCAGGGATTTTCTTTGTAAGTCGTTTATGCTTGATGAAGTGGAGGTTCAGGTGGGGCAATACGGGTGGCTCAATGAATTCTCATAGTTAATCCTCTTGGTGGAATTCTACTTAGATGGAGCTGGTGCCGGAGGGCAAAATCAGTAGTGGTTATTTTTTATAAAAACATACCACATTTTTGGGTTTTTTGTTTATACAATCATACCATGTCTTTTCCTTTTTTGTTTATAATAGGTTTCTCTTTTTACTGGTAACTGGACAATGTAATTATAATTTTATGAAAAAAAATAATGAAAATTTTTCAAGTTCATTTTAATTTGTGTTTTATGGGTACAAAAAATGGTTCTTAGACTTCTCTATGATTGCAATATTTTAATTAGTTTCTTTATTTCTTTATTAGTCTATTAGACATGTATGATGTATGTTTCAATAAAAGTGATGGTATTTCAATTTTTAAATATGAATATTTAAAATGTATCACAATTCACAGTTGTACAATGTAGACAATTGTAGTTAATAAAAGAAATGTCTTATCAATGACATTAAGTTTTGGTAATCAGTAATGTTAGTTGTCATGACATTTTTTCCAATTTCACACAATCGTACATTTAATATGAAAGATTTACTGAATTTTGAAGGACAAATGAATTAATAAGGTTAGAGAAAGAATTTATGGTTTTCTAATTATAAGGAATTAGAATTATATGTGATTATAAATTTATAATTATCATCAACGTTGAATTTATAATCAATAAAAAATATCATTTTAACTTTAAGTATAGTATATAATCAATAAAAAATATTACTTTAACTCATGTTTGGGAGACCTAGCGAGTCAGTGACCACAAAATTCTCGTAATCTCTAAACACTAACCTAAGTAACCTTAACTTCGGCCTCTAAAATTTATTAGAATGTAACTTTAAATGTTATTATCCATTATTAATTAATATCTATAAAGGAAAAAATAATAGTATAACATTTTACAATGTCTGTTACAAATAACTACCATTGGATGAACACAGATCGACGATGTACAATGGACTTTGGGATGAAAGGGAAAAGCAACCCCATCTTTTCAAACCCGTTCTGGAATCATGACACATGTCACTATAAATTATTAAAAATAGTTTATATTAATATCAATTTTAACTTCTAAATACAAATTATAAATACATTTAATAAATGTTTTTATTATTAATTTATAAATTTAAAAAGAAAATACAACCTCATGATGGAAATAATCTATTATGTATTTAGTTTTAATTAATTAATTTTAGTTAATAAAATTTATTTTTTATGATTTTTAAGTTTATATATATACTTGAAAATAATTTTTTGGTCTATTTTTTGGTCAAAGCAGTATTAAATATGTATACAATATATTACAATCATATACTCACACATGTCTATAATATATATGCAAGTATAAATTTATAATTAAAAAAAATTAAATATAAATAATTTAAAATCTTAAATACCAAAACTATATATGTTCATATATCAATATATATTGTAAATTTATATCTTTGTGTATCATGAATATGTCCAATTAGACATTTCTATATCAACCAATATATCAAAATATTAAGAAGTAATTAATTAAAATATTAATAGTTAAAGATATTTTCTAAAAATGATAGTATAAATATTATACATAAAATTATTTTCAAGTACATATATAAACTTAAAAATCATAATGTAAATTTATAATAATTTAATAAATATATTTAAATTAATAATTTAATAAATATATTTAAATTAATAATTTATATATTAAAAAATAATATAATTTTTTTTAAAAAATAATTAATAATATAATTAAAAATACTCAAATAATATTCATTAATTTATTATTATATTTGTCAATATAAGTATAATTTTCTATAAAAAATTAGCTATCAATCTAAATCCTAAACTATAAATAATACTACTAAGTGTCTCTTGTAAATACTTCAACTTGCCACCAATAGTGCTGCATTTTATTTTTAAATAAAAGTAAATTTTAATGAAACTAAAGTAATACAGATGGTTTGGCAGGCACTGGCTAATAGGCATTAGGTGGGTGCAAAATTTAATGGGACCCACATGGCCACCACACCCGATATGACATTATGACCGTTCGATGATTGTAGATCAACGAATGAAGTTGTATTTTGGGCCGAAAGGGAAAAGCAACCCCATATTTTCAAACCTGTTCTGGAACCATGACACATGTCACTAAATATGTTCCACTCGTAGTCTGACACGGTCTACCAATAATGTCATTTGATGATGATGTGACATGTCTGACTCGCGAGGTGAGTCAGTCGTCAGCCGTCAACCGTCAACCGTCAGCCGTCAGGTGACTAGGTGAGTTAATGGGACCCATGGGGCCACCACACCAGATATGACATTATGACCATTCGATGTTATAGATCAATGATTGAAGTTGTATTTCGGCCCGGAAGGGAAAAGAAAACCCATTTTTGCAAACCCATTCTGGATTCATGACGCATGTCCACTCACATGGTCAGTGAAAAGTGTGATGACTATAGATTGTACAATTTTTGCACTTTAAGTTTCCAATCTAATTTTTCATTTATACATATAAGTAGTCTGTAGATTTAGAAAGGGGTTATGGATTCTAAATTTCTAGGTTGAGGATTGAGGTCTAAGGAAAGAAACAAAGTCTCTCAACTCTCTTCCCGGTCATAGTCTGCAAAAATTGAAACTAAGGGTAATGGGTAACTACTAAAATCCTGAACACCTATGTCCCGCATTTTAAAATTTTCAAATCTCTTGGTATACAAATTTACTGTTTATATTATAGAAAAAAAATTAGCCTGTTAGGGTTTAATTTTGAATCACCATTATAAATTGTAGGTTTGTAGCTGTGTATAAATTTTTGAATTTTCCTACAAGTAAATAGTGATACCAGTTACCATTACCAACTTAACACAATGGGAAAAACAAATATCAAGAATAAGAATACGAGTAAAAGGCCAAGTCAGATAATAGACTTCCACAATCTACTTAAAACACCAAGTTTCACTGATGAATTCCATGATATTTATGATCCTATTATCCATGGAGATAAGGGAATAATGGAAATTAGATTTGCACCTGAAAATAAGAGGAACGATCCAAATAAGGGTTCAAATTTTTTTTCATTTAACAACACGATAAAGGCAACAACAAATAAAATTGCACCGTGGGTTGCTGGGTCAGCACACATGGCATTACCTCAAGTATTCCCTTGCCCAAAAATTGTCATGGTCTGTGCCAAAAATTATGATGAAAATAGAAAAGCAATTATGAATAAAAATACTCACAAGGAAATTTTGTCCATAACTAAGAGTGAGTTTGCTAGTCCATTGGACCTAGGGTTTGAACAACAAAACTCAAATGTGCACATTGACCTAGGAAAGCTGGCAAAGGATTATAAAAAATTAGATGCAACACAGAGAGATTCGTATATTAGAGGAATAACAAGTGGTTCTAGTCTGAGTTTAGATCATAAGCCTCCTTATGATTATGATATTTTTGTGCCATGTGCTCGGGACAATATTTCCTTGCTAGCATTTTTTTTGGGATTGGATAGTAACAAAGAAGTTGGTGCCAGCATTCTTGAAATGCTTTTTCATATTCATTTTGAAAATGAACCAGTAAAATATTGTTTTATTGAGTACATTGTTTGTTGAATGAAAGAACAATTACTAATGATTAAAAGAGGTTCACAAAAGACATTTAGATTCACAACCTACTTGTGCTATCTTCTCTTAGCAAAGCATCATGTAATATTTCAGACAAACAAGCTTTGCAGTCAGGGCCAAAAAGATAAGGATGATTGATAACAAAAGGAACTACAAAAATTTTGTAGACTTCTTTTTGGCACCAATGTACCATAAAATTATAGGCACTCCAATGCCTAGATTTCCTATTACTTGTAGAGATTCCATTCAACTCTAAAGTCAAATACAATTGGCTAACTAGTACTTCATGGAAGAGTACATTGTGTTAAGGTTTTACGGTTCAGTGGTACAACCCTACAAACTTCCAATACATGTCATAGAGAGGGTATTTGCATCGGAATATGTACGACAGATGGAGAGCACATATGTACTCTTTAATGGTCAGCAAAAGAAAATGATATTTCCTTCCTTGCCTTTCTCATTTGGAGGGTTCACATTTGAGAGAAGAGGATTCAAAGTGGCACAAGCCTTTTTTTCAAATTTTTGCTTTGATGTTGACAGTCACTGGCAGCATGATCCACTCAACATAATTGGAACAAAGCTTAGAGAGAATGGGAACTCTGCAAGCAAATGTCAACATGAAAGGATGCCATTGATAGAAAATTTAAAAATATGGAGTCCTGGCACAAGGTAAAAAAAGAGATGGAGAAATATGTTGTTGAAAATAATATTTCAATACAAGAATTGTCATCACAAATTATGGTATTGCACAAACAAAAAGGAAAAGTGTAGGCCATGACATCATATAATTTCTACCAAAAAGCTGCTCAACCATCTACAAAATCTATTCCAAAAGACCTAATAGATGAATGTATGGATGATAATTGGACTTGAACCAAAATTTATGATTTTTGGAAAATGAGGAAGAATCTCGGCAAGCCAAAGACCTCTGTAGATATTTATGAGTTGGAAGAGGATAAAATGTTTAGCGAATAGTGGAATGAGGAGCATCCAGTTGAAGCATATCACAATGATGATGATTGTCTAGATAATGAGAATGAGAAGGATTCTGCGAATCCCACATCTAGTAAAGTATATTCAATTAGTAGAGGACTTGATGTGTCCACAAAAAATCAATATACCAAAGGGGCAGATATTATAGAAAAAATGGGCTACCCAGGTGTTGGTGGTCTAGGTCCTAGTGGAGAAGGGGTTTTGTTTGCACCTGACCCACTAGCTCCACCAAAACCTGGTGAGAAACTAGGTCGTGAGCTTAGAGTTCAATCATCATATTCATCAACAAAGTATACTACTCAGTCAATTTCATTTGTTCCAGCTTCAAATCTAGTTCCACCTATTACAAGAACTCATATTCAATCTGAATCAAGCACTCAGATTCAATCTGAATCAATTGCCACTCCCACAACTATGGATATCATGGGTACAACTATAACTAGTGGTCCGAAAAGGACATTATAGCTGGACATAAAATCAATAATTCCCAGAGATCAAGGCAGTCTAAAGAAGCAAAAGGTTATGACAAGTATTAGTACAACAATGGAAATGGTGATTATCAGTCCAATAATTGCCCAACCTTCAGGACAAAAGCCTTAGAACAGTCCAAAAAATCCACTTGTAATGGGTCAAGGTATTGGTAATCCTCATGGTGGAATTAGGACAAACACATGCAACATAGGTGGAAGCTCATACATTAGTGCAAGTGCTATTTCACCATTCAAACATTCAATTGTGTCATAAAACCTTGATTTTCATTACAATGATTTTGTAACTAAGTACGAACAATCAAAAAATAGGAATAGACAAAATATTAAGACATTAAAGATGGAAGTAGTTGTTGCAGCTCATGATGTAGAACTTGCATCCAACATGTTATTTCCCACATATGACCCAAAGAAAGATATGATGGAGCTCATGGTTGTTATGCCCCCAACTAGAGATAAAAATCCACCAGAGAGTTAGTTAGATCCATCTCAATTTCAAGTTAGCACCCTCCAAATGGATTTATCCAAAATTAAAAATGTGGACAAGATAAATCTGTCAAAAATGACCAACCAAGTGGTCTATAGTTCATTGATGAAGTTGGAGAGAGAGAAAGGAAAGCTTCAGGGCATAATAGATAAGTTAAAGGCACACCTGACAAATGAAAAAGAAAAGGAGAAAGCAACAGAAAATAGGTGCAAAGAATTAGAGAAAAGGATGAAAATTCTTCCTCTAAAGAAGCAATTGGACAACAAGAACAAACGGAAGCAGAACTGAAAACTCTAAGGGAAAAATTGGAATAGAGCGAAAAAAAACTTGAGGATGAAAAAGCCTCTTCATTAGGTATATACAAAAGGTTGGAGAATGTGGGATATGCAAACAATAACTTAAATAAAGAATTGGAGAATGACAGGGTAAAAACAAAATAGTGGGAAGAGATAGAAAAATAGTGGGAAGAGAGCATAGTAAATAAGAAAACAAGGTGAACATCAGTTCTTAGAAATGAGAGAAGACCTAAAGAATGTAAATAATACAATTAAAAATTATGAAAATAGCTTGAATGACCATGTAAATAATACAGTCAAGCAAGTAAAAAATACTTCTGGGGGAAAATAAAGGTGTCTGCTAATAGGTTGTGTGATTAGTTTGAACTGAATGAAAGTCTTAGAGATATTTTTGGGAAGCTGAAAGAGCACATTGAGAACAACAATTTTTTTTGTTAGAGATAGAATACTACAAAGAAAATTTTGCAAGAAATCAACACAAGTAGTGACAAGCATTTGGAAAGAAAGGGAATTCAGGACCATGTTGGTGCATCAATAAAGGCAAACTCTGTCGTTCAAAAATGTTAGAAACTAATAGAAGTAGATGAAACTCTTGCCTTATTCTGGCCAAAGCTCACCAAAATGAATAATAAAATAACTAAATTGATAACTCTTGGTTTGCCGAGTCCTGGTCCTGATTACTCATAAATGAATATCATTGGAAGAGAAGCTTACAAAAAAAAGTTGGAGGACATAATGACGTTTGATTTAGGCAAGCTTCCTTAGGACATAGCTCATGAAGGCATTGCAAATTGCATCAGAACATTGAAAAAATTGAATTCAATATTGGAAGGAACATTGCTTTCAACTCACTCTTCCAAGTATGGATTGCTGATGAGGTTGTTGGTCATTTACTATAACATGACAAATAGTGACCTTCCAACCGACAATGAATGGAGCATACTAAAGAAACTGACATAATCATCTTGATCTCATCAATCATAGTATGTGAAAGTACTTTCAGTTTCAATCATCTCTATATATTTTTCTAATTGCTTGAATTGAGTTAAAGTATCAAGTTTGAACTTTGTTTTTTGAACAGGATCAATGTTGCAGATGCTATAGCCAATGCTAATTTACTAAACCGGCCTATCAAATGCATAAATGTATATAGTAGAGATGTTGTAGACTTGTAGTTGTCTTACTAATTTAGATTTTGAGACTTCACATTAGGCAAATCTACTTGAAGCTGTTGTTTCTCCCTTGTTTCTATAAAAGGAAAGTCAAGGTCATTGGCTTAGGGTAATGAAATTGAAATTGGGCAATGTGCCAAATTGGCAATGGGTATTGAGTCATTGACTTTTGTAAATAGAATCAAAGAGTTGTGTTCTTACTAATATTAATGAATGAATTGTTACATTGTATCATATTTGTAATTAAATTAATGAGAATTAGTATTTCTAAGAATTATAACATATGAATTGCTATGTTGTAAAAAAAAATAATGAAAAATCTACAAGAATTGTACCATATGAGCTGAATAATGAAAATGAAAACCATTATTAATTGTGGAATTGAATCTTGATGAGTATGACATTATCAACCACATTCATATTTTTGACATTGGAATATGCTATTATGCATGATTGATGATGAGATACAGAAACTGATAGTAGACTTTAGGAAAATGTTTAATAAATACCTAGGACCTGCTACTTCTACAATGGTTCAAGCTGCCACATCATATCATTATTGGGATCCTTGGATTCATTGCCATCAACTTCATAGCTTCCTTGGATCTTCGATATGTTTTCTTCATTCTGCATACCTCTAATTAACTAATGTTCACCACTAGCAATCCCATTACCAGTACATGAGTCAATGACATCATTGTCTCTACCACTCCCACTTTGGTTTGAAATGTTTCCCAACCCTCTTCTTTGACATTTCTTCCTGCACAATTTCAGTGCCCTTTCGTAAGGAAAAGTATTGACTTCATACTTGGATGTATAGAGCCTCAAGCAATTTTCCAGATTCTTGTCTAGTTTGTTTCTTATCTTTGACTTTAGGAATCCCAAAGCACTATCCTCCACTAGCCCTAATATCATGGTCAGACATAAATCAAGAAGCTTGAAATTTTTTGATATTGAATCAATCAATATTTCACTCTCAGCTAGAATTTTCCAAAGCCTTGTTACCAATCCATCTTCATGGGGGTTGTGCATAACATTATATTGTTCCCTCATTGTCTGTGTAAAATGACCTAATTGGTCTCTCAAATGAGATTCATCTAAAATTCCATTTAAATTTACTCCATTTAACTCTTGGGTTTTGCAAAAATGATGTATCAAAGTTAGTAGCTTAGTTTGAAAATCTTTCAAACTGTTCAGACTCCAATATTGAGAAAACACAATAGCCATGGATTCAAGTCATTTGAATGGATGGAATCTTGCTCTAATCTATGAGGAAAGATAATAGACAATGTGCTTCACAAAAGCTATTACAAACTCAACAATCTTGGTAAAGTCTTCCCTTGTAACACTTGATACTCACTTCATGTGGTTCTTTCTTGATTCCTCGGACTCGATCCTAACAAAGTAGTGCATTGGTATCTCAACTCCGTGAACTTCTGCACATAGCTCCCTATTTGCAACAATTTTTAAAAATTTATCAGGATTGTCCAAATCTATGATGTTCTATCAGTTGACAAATTTTACATCATCACATGATCGATAGAGATTATCGAGTGTCATGCATGTCAATTTATGTAGCACAAAATATTCTACAATATGCATAGCTCTTTGCTGGGCCTTTTTTATTATATTTCTTATTTCCTCAAGCATGGGGAGAAGACCTGCTAATGTTAAGAGTGTCTCTACATTACTTAACATTCACAGCAGCACAGGAAATTTGAGTTTCCCTGCTTCATCACAACTTGAATTAAATAGACCAAGTAACGATTAATATTCTATAAAAACTTGATGCGCTGGTCCATCCAAAGAGATCCATCTGGTATCATTATCCTTAAGAAGCTTGTTCCCATCAGTTAGTCCTTTGGAAAAGTGTTGAAATTCCCTTAATCATTTCAGACTTCAACAAAAGTATTGGTAGAAATCTTTGATTAAAACTTCATTTTTTTGTACTGGAGCATGCTTGTTGATAAATCCAAAAGCTAGATTCATTCTATGGGCCATGCAGTGAATGGGAGTAATGTAAGGTGCACAAGAAGATTTTATCTTTGTTCAAAGACTGCCCCTGTGGCCTTGCATTACTGAAGCTCCATTCGCTCCAACACACACTAGCTTTTTGGCAATCGTCATGTCATTTATACCTCCATATTCAATTAGAGAAATCTTTACCAATTCAAATAAATTTTCCATTGTCACATTATCCTTTATTTTAGCAACAGTTAGTAGATGAGATTGGTAAACAAAATTGTGTATAGTATAAACATGCATGCATACCCAGGAAGTATTAAGGCAATGCAATAAAATTTGACTCTTTAATTTTTGCCTTTAGATCCTCTTTTTCAACCTCAGCAAGACAACTTGCGCATTCCCATCCACTATTTATTGACCAATGACTATTAGGATAGTTATGAACTTTTAGAAAGTGTAATAAAGCACTCAATGATGGGTAGTTTGTCATAGGACACCCTCTGCTCAAAATATTAAACAAAACACTTAATTGAAATTTTTTTTCCATTAGTTATACTTCCAATGCTTTTCCAAAACAAGCTTCAATAGAGTCTTTAACTTCACTAGGCTTCATCTTTATATTCTACTGAAATTCATAAAATTTTACATTCCTAACATGCTGAGATTCCTCCTTTGTTTTTCATCTTATCACTGATTTTTGAACTCTATCTATGGTTTTCTTTTCGTAAACTTTACCCATATGCTTCTCTATGGTGTCAATTTTTAGCTGCAACCTCTTTTCCTTCTTATTTATCTTGGTGCAAATGTTACATCTGCATTCTACCAAAGGCTCACCTTCAATTGGATTGTCCATTGGTTAAATGAATGGATACTTTTACACCCATTCTACTTGAAAATTCCTTGATAGATCCCACATCTGATATTTTTTTGATTCTATATATTTCTTTGAATTGTGTTCTCTTTTCTTCTTCCATGCACCATCATCTTCTCTGACATTCTCAGTCTCATCTAAGTCAATTACATCATTATGGCTACTCTGGGGTATTTAACTAAAAATCTTCTTCAAGTTCATCGTGATCTGAGATATCAAGTTCCCTAGCTTCTTCAATATGTTGTGTAGGTTCAACTTGCGAATCTTCAAAATCTTCTTGTGATGAAGTAGCTTCTCGATTTTGGCCAGAAATATTTCCAACACCATGACCAAAGTATGATGATAAGGTTCTACATTTTGCTGGCCTCTCTTGGTTTTCCCCATATATGGGAGCCTTACCCTTATTCTTGTTCGACATCTCAATTCTTCAACAAAATAAAGGCTACCAGCCTACCAGTGCAAAAAAAAATGTTTACTTGTTGAAGAAGTCACAATAGAACTATAATATATATAAATATGACTCATTTACCCTTAAATCATGTTTACGGTCTCCCTGGTCACCACTGTTCACTAACTGATCCCCACTAAATAAGAATAAACTCAAATTTACATAGTCACAGAATAATAATCACTTACCTTTGCCTCAAATTCAATTACAGTCGCGACTTGCCAATGCAGTCAAGACTCAATAGTCTAAACTTTCTCTATTGATCAAATTGAACTGAACCAAATTGTGTACAATAACACTGATCTATGAATGTATTTATACTAATCCTTTTTTGGTGAATTCAGTGGGAGGTATTAGGTCTACAAACATTTGGTGAATCCCGTGTAATTATAACATGTCTTGTGTTATTTTTGAGGCAATTATGGGTCATCCAATACCTTGGTATGATTAATAAAGTTGGTAAAAATGCATCAGTTTGAGACACACGTCCGTAAAATGCCAGACAAATTTGGGGCTGCCTAAAAATATATATATAAAACTATTGGTGAATATAGACCATCCATTTGGGGCCGCTTTGAAATTATAGGTGAATGTTTAAAATATATCACGCCCAAAAATTATATGCCATTGGCGATAATGTGAAATAAATGGACAAAATTAAATAAATCGATTGGCGATGATCCCAGGCATTGGACCCAATTTTAATAAATGCAGGGCGATAGGGTCAATCCCATATGGGCAATATATTCACCAAATCGTGGGTTGCCGACAAGTGACATTTTCCAAATGATGAATAATCACCACTAAAGTTTTCCTTGAGTGGCACATACTTGAGAAGCACATCACCTAAGGTTTCATCAGGGTTCTATACACCTTTATTGAAATAGTATTTGTGTGGATAACTTAGAGATCTCCCAAATTATGTGAAATATCAAGATCCTTCTCTCTCTGTGTCGGCCAAAGGAAATCAAGTTCTTGTATTGGAATTATTTCTTGTAGTACCCCAGAGTAGCTGATAATGTTTTGTACAAAATAATTTTGATGAAAAAAGCATTTTTGGGGGACATGGAAATTGGTTGAGCCCCATATATATGTTTTTTGTACCAATTTTAGAAGGGTGTATGTAAAGATGAGAATTTGCAAAAAAAATATACAAAGATATGTGGTAGAAATAAATGTGAATTTTTAATGTATATATGAAGTGTGTAAAGTTCATGTTTCTATCTTTAAAGGAATTGATTTTGTGCATATATTAGATGCAATTTTAACCATTCATTTTTTTCTACCTATTCTACTTTGGGTTGTGAGTCATTAGTTACTAACTAGTGATCCCTTTGGTAGTAAGCCATGCAATAAGAACTTGTAATATTATATAACTAATTAAATTATATTGAGAGTTAACCCTCTCTATGGTTTTTCCACAAAAAAATGTTTTTTTTCTCTTGTGCACCTGACATCTTTAGTTAAGTTGGTCATTTGATTATATTTTTGCTTTTATATGAATGATAAGAATATTGTAAAGAGATTTAAGTGATTTGATCTAAAGGTTTAAGGGAATAGTAATTCAATCCCCTCTCAATACTCTATTTGTTCAACATCTCTCTCTCTCTCTCTCTCTCTCTCTCTCTCTCTCTCTCTCCCCTAAAGTTCTAACACTAAAGTTTAGGGAATAAAATTTTAAATGGGTCCATCATAATTTTGGGCCATAAAGATGAACCCATAGCTTCTTTACTCATAATAAATGGTTGTAGTTTTAGAAACCCATACATGTTATCAATACATATGCATTTTTATTCTACGACCATTTCTTTTGGGAAATGAATCTCTAGGCTCATCTTTAGTGTCCAAATACAATAATGTGTTAAGGAAACTTAACCCATTCACATTTTGTGTCCCTAAAGATGACTCGCATAGAAATTTTAAGGGAAAAAATGTGAATAGTTTTAGGGAAAGTAATGAATATGTGCTAGTTAAAGGAGAGAGAGAGAGAGAGAGAGAGAGAGAGAGAGAGAGAGAGAGAGAGAGAGAGAGAGAGAGAGAGAGAGAGAGAGAGAGAGAGAGAGAGAGAGAGAAGAGAGAGAGAGAGAGAGAGAGAGAGAGAGAGAGAGAGGAGAGAGAGAGAGAGAGAGAGAGAGAGATTAAATGGAAGAACATGAGAGAAATTAAATGGAAGAACATGCATGATAATTGGGAGCCAATAGTGACTAAATTGTGCCAATCTTGGGGAAGAATTAGTATACTATTAATAAATATTTGTGAACTATATCACTGAACCTCACATTTATGTTTTCATGTAGATACCACAACATGGTTCTCTTTATTTCTAATTTATAACACATATTTCTTAGAAACATGGTAAATCCACTTTGAAATTTGGTTCTTGGGATGGTGACAAGTGGACACAAGTCAAAGAGAGAGAGAGAACATAATAAAATTGATAATCTTTAGGATTTAATGGTAATAATGTCATCTTAGGCTTGAAGCATGGTGTAAGTAGGAACTTAGAGTGTTTACAGGCATGGTGGTATCCTCAACCCAATCCATACTAGGTAGAAAGTCTAGAATAATTTTCCTCCTTCCATTCTCCAACCATGACCAATAAATGCCACTCCTTGTTTTGTATCAGCTAGTACTTGTTTGGTATATTTGAGGTCAATGTAATCTACTATTGGTAGTGGAAGAAAGTATAATGGAGAGAGAGAGAGAGAGAGTTTTCAAATTATCGAGAACTAGACATAATTGCAACATCATGTCAATAGTCTTATCATTCAGGTAACATAACTACTCCTATGATTTCTTTAAAACTAGCATGGTGATTTCATTATGAAATTTAGAGAGAAATATTTCAAACTATTCACCATGGCTTATGTTGATACTTACAATTATGTTGCTTGCAATATGCATACCACACCTATAGTTATGAAAGATGGGAAGGGGGAGAGGGAGAGAGAGTAGGCCAAGGGAGAGAATGAGAAATAGGACTAAATAGAATATTAAATAATTGAAAAATCAGCTCAATGGTTTTATCATTTTAAAAGTAACATAACTAATATTTCTATGGTTTCCTTTAGAGTAGCATGGTGAATCATAAAAATTTGTGAGAGAAACATTTAAAACTATCTATAATCTATTATTTTGATACTTATAATTATTTTGTCTACAACCCTTACACCACAACTATAATTATGGGAGAGGTAAAGGGAGAGAGGGAGATAAGGAGAGAGGGAGAAAGGGAATAGAGAAAGGGAGAGAGGATGAAGGGAGAGAATGGGCCAAAGGACAAGAGGATAAATAGGACTAAATAAAACTATACATAATTGCAACATCAAATCAATTTAGTCTTATCAATTAGGCAACATGAATACTCCTTCTATAGTTTCTTTTAGAGTAGCATGGTGAGTCCTTTATAAAAATTTATAAGAGAAATCTTTCAAAGTGTATGTCATCACTTATGTTGATACCTAAAATTATGTTGCATGCAATTCTAAAATCAAACCTCTCTAAGATGTCAAATTTGTATGGGGGTGAAATAATGAAAACCCCAATTGTGAATACTTTTCCATAATTAGAGGGTTCGAAGAGGCCTACTCTATCGATACTTTTTTAGACACTCTTAATGGATTTCAGAACTCTTTTGTAATGCACATATTTTATTTTCACTTTTTTATCCAAAAATTCTCATAATATTCAGAGCTACACAACTCAATGATTGCAAAATTCACTGTCTATGGAACTATATTTAGACATACCACCAAGGAAATCAATTCTATTACAATTATATGTCTTATCAACTTATGAAAATATGTTGGGATGTCCTTGGTTTATTAGGATGACCTTATTTTCATAAATATTTCTTGTCGACTGAGAAGAGAAGAGGTGCAAGACTTGCATCTTTGCATAGTTAGTACATAAGATCTAGTGCCTTTCCTCTACAATATCATGGACTCTTGACTTGGTTGATAAAAAAAAACATGATCAAGTTTCCTTTTTATTTTTTTAGAATGTTTGTAATTTCTTCATTGTCACTGTTGGTACTCAAATATGCAACATGGGTTTTGAGTACCATGTTAAAATTTTGCAATTTGAAGCCCTTTGAATGCTTTTCATGCATATGTACTCGGCTGTCATTTTGAAGCTTATGAGGTGTTCTAGGTGTTGAAAACACTCCACTCAGTATGTGCATGCATTCTATGATATTATTTTGTCATCCCGAATCATTCGGTGATGTTCCATTTTGAGCAAGTGTCAAATTGCACAATTCTGCCTAAGTGTCAAATAGAGTATAGTGGCCTTGCTTGACTGATTATAAATTTTGACCAAATTGAAAAAATTCCTTTTGCATCATATTCCAGCAGTCAAATATTCATTGTGTTTGCATTTTTAGACCATGACAAGTTCATTTGGTCAGTTTGCTAAGCCCTTTCCGTTTGCAATTTCTAATAATTTGAAGGACAGTTGCATCCTTTAGTCGAAGGCCCTGTTCGGTTGATTGTATCTTTCTCCAGGAGATTGATCATAATGTACCAGTGGTTGCATCATATTGTAGACATGGGAATGAGTCATCATGCCAATTTTCAGCTCCCCATGTGCCCATTTAGTCACTTTGCCAGGGCCATTCCATTTGCAGATTGTCAACATTCTCTGAGTGTGCATTGTGCAAATTTCCAGTCACGTTTTCCATCATAACTCAAAAAATACGAACTGGGTCAGGCTAAATTTTACATATGTTTGAGATGGCTATGTGTGCGTTGTATAATTTTTTTATAGAAAAAATCAATTTGCAAATCAAAAGTTATGGTTCTCTGAGTGCTAGCAGCGATAAAAAATCAGCATTTCTTCATAAAGTTTTATCCCACATTGCTCCAAATTTTGAAATTTGAAGTGTTTATATGAAATACTCCAAACATATGAAATAAATCAAATGAAAGAAAGCTATGCCCAGGTTTGTGCATCTGCTTTGGTTTCCATGCCAGTGGGCCCAAAAGAAATTTTTCAAAAGGGACACATGTCACTTGGTCTCTAAGTCTCACAATGGAAAAAGCTCATTCTGAAATTTGGAGACTAGTCTCCAAATCTCCAAGTCACCAGATCTCTAGATAATGATTATGAGATTTGGTCTCCAAATCTCCAAGTCGCCAGATCTCCAAATAGCTATTTAGAGATCGAGAGACTAAAGTTAGTCTCCAGATCTCATAATGAGAAAAAGTGGTCATGAGACTTGGAGACTTAGTCTCCAAATCTCCAAATAGCTATTCAAAGATCTAGAGACTAAAGTTAGTTTCCAAATCTCATAAAAAAAAGTAGAGAGAGAAAATGATTATGAGATCTAGAGGCTAAAATGATTTCTCCAAGTTTCTAAAAGAAACCATGGTCAAGGAAATAATTCAGACACTTAGAGATTAATGTAGTCTCCAGATCTCCAGATGACTTGGGTTAAAGGTGAGTTTGTTCGAGCATCCAATGAAATAATGACAATTGGCAAGTTCTGGTGGCATGTGCAGATTTTAAAGGTTACAAAAGATTTAAAAAATCATAAAGTTCAGACTTTGGAGAAATTTCAAAATTTTTTAATGATAGAGCTGCTCACGGAAAAATGTTTGGGAGATTCATTTTTTATCAGAATAAAACAGTATAATATGTTTTCAAAAATGCCAAAAGATGACAGATGCAGGGATGGCAGTTAGAATCAAATCAGATCAAATTGTCGAGAGCAGTAAGAGCTTTTAAATTTGTGACTTGATTTTGGTGATGGGAAAAGAGGGTATAGAGGATTAAATTTCAAAGAAGAGTAAAGGATAAATTTATCAGATTTTGAAGATTCTCGGGAAGATTAGATTTTTAGAGAAGCAAGAAGAGTAAATGAGATTAGATTGCAGAATGGATAGGAGTTGGTCAAGTATAGATTTTAGAGTTTCTTCTTCTTTTTATTCTCTTCTCTTCTTAGATGTAAGGGTTCTTGGTTCCTGTTCTTTTTGGGTTCCATTTTCCTATGGTTGCTCTATTGTGAGCAGACCCCTAAATGATGAATATTGAATATCTTGTTGTAGAGAAAATTTCCCAGTCTTGTGTCTAAATTCTAAAAATTTCAAGCTTTGTATGTATTGAGACAGGCTCATTTTCAATAAGATACAGTACAATTTCTATCTTATATGGTTATTATCTCTTTACTTTATGTTCTACTCTTGTATGTTTTATTTGTAAGGCATCTGAAAACATACCAACTATAAGGTAGTTTGTTTAATTATTTGTGAGTTTCTCTCAAGGAGAGGATTAAATTTCATAAATAGTTTCAGAGTAGACATATGTGTTAGGATTTTATGATAACACCATAAGATTGACAAGATAGTTTGTAAGGCATCCTATCTAGATTGCATGTAGTTTGTAAGGCACTCTACTGTATTTCCTTGAAATCTTCCTGTGGATTTATATTCAGACTCTTTTGCCCAATGGAATAGGCATTGGTTTGATGTTTGTTATACAGTCATCTTTCTGTAATCAAACACAAAATATCATTACCAATTCTTTTCTTTTTCTTTAGTTCAGGCATATTGTAAAAGGACTGTATCCTAGTGATATAGTTCAGATTGTTTATTCCTTGGAGAGAGAATCAGAGGTTAACCTTCCTTAAGTTGTACTCATAAAAAGAAGAAGGATTTATGTCCTTATTTCCATTGTCATGTTTTTACATTTATAGTTTTTATTGTCAAGCTCTGTATCAAGAGATTCTCAGCTGTCTACAGAGTGATCTTTTGTTTAAATAATCTAAAGCCTAGATAGCATGATAGTGAAGACCAAATTCACTAATCAAAAGCTTACTTGAAATATAGTAACCTATTCATAGGTAATACCCACCTGAGTCCTGTGGAGCTCAAAGTAGAAGGAGGATCTTATCCAATCCTCATTAATTAGGCTTTTCTTAAAAATTTGGAGTCCTTTTAACTGAGAATCAAGCCCATATCTTGCCATGTTTGACCCTACAGGAAAAATCCCTAACAAATTGGTGACTCAGCCTGGGAATAGTTTTGTAAATCAGACAAGTGACATAGGTTCTTAGTTGAGTTTGGCTCCTGGCCTGTTTGTTCATAAATCCAGTCATCTGCCATATCCAGTTGAGTAAAGAGTTATAAATCTTTATAAATCTGAAAGTCCTTCAGATCATGTTTACTAGCCTGGTTGTTGTTATTAAAAAGAGTTTCTGAATATCTTCTTGGTGAAGGAGTATCTCACATCCTGTTGACTTGTTGAAAGTCTATTGTCTTTTTTGAAACCCAACTTGTCCTTGTTCCATTAAAGTTTTATACATTCTCACAGCAGTGAGTGACGACTCTGAAAGATCTCTGCACCAGTGTGCACTTAGATGAAGGAAAATTTATGATCAGTTGGGAACACTTGCAGAAAGGAATTGGTGGATGCTCGAAAGATTCAATGGTGAAAGACAAAATCAAAAGGAGATTCAGATGGACAGTAGCAAAAAGAAGTACCTAGGTATTCCTCAAAAGTTTTATGAAATAAATTGTTTTCCTTGCCAAGTGAAGAAGTCACTAAAGGAAGGAATACAGATTTAAAGTCTTTGGTCATACTTCTAGTTTTACATTTTTCAAACATCGGATTCAAAAGTATGGTATGATTTTATGAGAAGTGATTGCATAATCGGATAAAAATCTTTAAGAATGAAGAGGATGTGTTGATAATAAATAGTGCAATGGAGATTTTAGATCCAATAGATCAAGATATGTTGTCTGTATCTGAAAGTTATCCAGTAGATCTTGAAGAGATTCAAAAGGATATTGCATTGTTAAATCAGAAAATACAAGATTAAGCTATATTATTTTTGAAAAGACATGTAGGAGAAATAAGTGAAGAATCCATACGTGTGTTCTATGAGAAGTTTTCTAATGCATATGATGAGTTACCGGAAGGGATGGAACTCTAAGAGTCTGCATATTTTCATTTATTCTTAGAACTTTATATGCCTAAGTTAGTAGAATGGTCTGCAAAGTGTAAAGAGGAAGGCATTGAACTTGTTAAAAAATGGATAAATGAGTTTGAAGAATGTGAATCTAAAAATATTAGTGATGTTGACTCTAGCTATGATGAATATGCTGACTATGATGCTGGTAGTGAAGTAGATGAATACCAAGATGTCACACAAGAAGATCTAGTTGTGGGTGTTTCTGTTGAATTCAGAGATTTGTTTTATTATCAGCATGACAGGACAAACTTTTATTCTCAGTTTTGGGAAGAGTCTTGTGATCAACAACAGAGCAATTATTATGCGGATGAGAGTGATCGTGATGACTCTTTTGTTCAAAATAGTGTGAGCTGAGAGACTTCAATCTTTTTTCCCAATGAACAAGATATTTGAAACAGCAAAGAAGAGGTTAAAGCCAATGAAAGTGAAGTCCAAAGTTCACTGAGTAGTGAAGAAATATCAAAACTACTAGTTGCTGATTTTCAGAGGTATGCACCAAATGTAGACCCTATTTTGCAATGCCTAGTTGATATATGCTTTGATAGTGAAGACATGTAGGTGGATGCAAAATATGAAACTTATACTAATTTTCTTTTTCCTACTTCTGAGGCAAACGATGTGCAAGATGGAAATGCATATGAATGGAAAAAATTTGATTTTGTTAAGTATGATGAATATGATGACTCGTATGCTGTTATGGATTCTGATCTTGATGAGTTTGATGTGGATGATTCTTGTCTACATCAGAATGTTGATTACTCTCTTGAGGAGAGTAAGAGATCTACATGTGTGTTTTCAGATTTTCCAATGACAAATGAATTGTTATTTGATGATCCATTTTCAGATTTAGAGGATGCTTGTGAGAGCTCCGGTCAGCAAGTCATATCCAGTCTTATGCAATCAAATGTTTGTGTGAAAGAGCTCTATCCTAGTTTGCAAATCAGTATTGTAAATGATGTTTATGTTTTGGTGCAAACTAGTGTTCATGAAGAGTTTGATTTCACCCATGAAAAGGTGCTGGAATGTTTTCTCATTCAGCAAGTCAGCAATAAGGAAGGATGTGATGTTGAGATGTTATACAGTGATCAACATTCACAATGTTTTAGTGATCTTGTTCTGCAAAGTGATAATGAGTTTGATGATTATCTTTTGTCTGATATGTTGAAGGAAAGTGGCAGTGTTTTTGATCAAACACATGGAAGCAATAATTTCAGTTTATCTCCATTACATGGAGATGAGAATCATCTATTTGACAGAGGTAAAGATTGATTCCAGTTTGAGGCTTTAGGCCTTTTGTAAATAATTTCCCTATATGTACAGTTTTTTTGCTTTCAGTTGTGTGTTTTCTTTTAGTAGAGGTTCCCATTTTTTGAGAAGAGGTGTTGGGAACAAAAGGTGAAAAGAGAAGAAAGAGAAAATTTGATTTGATTTTATGAGTGCTCTGCTTCTACCATGAGATTCTAAGGTTCTCTGCATGCCTGCATGGGGCATGCATCCATAGTTAGAGCCACTGTTGGTACTAAAAAATGCAACATGGGTTATGAGTTGTTAAAATTTTACAATTTGAAGCCCTTTGAATGCTTTTCATGCATATGTACCCGGCTGTCATTTTGAAGCTTATGAGGTGCTCCGGGTGTTGAACACACTCCACTTAGTATGTGCATGCATTCTATGATGTTATTTTATCATCCTGAATCATTCGGTGATGTTCCATTTTGAGCAAGTGTCAAATTGCACAATTCTGCCTAAGTGTTAAACAAAGTATAGTGGCCTTGCTTGACTGATTATAACTTTTGACCATTTGACCGAATTAAAAAAATTCATTTTGCATCATTTTCTAGTGGTCAAATATTCCTTGTGTTTGAATTTTCAGACCATGACGAGTTCATTTGGTCATTTTGATAAGCCCTTTCCGTTTGCAATTTCTAATAATTTGATGAAGGACAGTTGCATACTTTAGTCGAAGGCCCTGTTCGGTTGATTGTATCTTTCTCCAAGAGATTGATCATAATGTGTCAATGGTTGCATGATATTGTAGACATGGGAATGAGTCATCATGCCAATTTTCAGCTCCCCATGTGCTAGTTTAGTCACTTTGCCAGGGCCATTCCATTTGCAGATTGTCAACATTCTCTGAGTGTGCATTGTTCAGATTTTCAGTCACGTTTTTCATCATAACTCAAAAAATACGAACTAGGTCAGGCTGATTTTTACATATGTTTGAGATGGTTATGTGTGCATTGTACAACAAAAATTTAAAAAAAACTCAGTTTGAAAATCAAAAGTTATGGTTGTCTCAGTGCTGGTAGCCATAAAAAATCAGCATTTCTTCATAAAGTTTTATCCCACATTGCTCCAAAGTTTGAAATTTGAAGTGTTTATATGAAATACTCCAAACATATGAAATAAATCAAATGAAAGAAAGCTATGCCCAGGTTTGTGCATCTACCTTGGTTTCCATGCCAGTAGGCCCAAAAGAAATTTTGCAAAAGGGACACATGTCACTTGGTCTCTAAGTCTCACAATGGAAAAAGCTCATTCTAAGATTTGGAGACTAGTCTCCAAATCTCCAAGTCACCAGATTTTTAGATAATGATTATGAGATTTGGTCTCCAAATCTCCAAGTCGCTAGATCTCCAAATAGCTATTCAGAAATCTAGAGACTAAAGTTAGTCTCCAGATCTCATAATGAGAAAAAGTGGTCATGAGACTTGGAGACTTAGTCTCCAAATCTCCAAATAGCTATTCAGAGATCTAGAGACTAAAGTTAGTCTCCAAATCTCATAAAGAAAATTAGAGAGAGAAAATGATTATGAGATTTAGAGACTAAGGGATTTCTCCAAGTCTCTAAAAGAAACCATGGTCAAGGAAATAATTCAGAGACTTAGAGATTAATGTAGTCTCCAGATCTTCAGATAACTTGGGTTAAAGGTGAGTTTATCCGAGTATCCAACGAAATGATGGCAAGTGACAAGTTTTGGTGGCATGTACAGATTTTAAAGGTTATAAAAGATTTAAAAAATCATAAAGTTAAGACTTTGGAGAAATTTTGAAATTTTTTAATGACAGAGTTGCTCACGGGAAAATGTCTGGGAGATTCATTTTTTATCAGAATATGGTAGTATAATATGTTTTCAGAAACACCAGAAGATGACAGATGCAATGATGGCAGTTAGAATCAGATCAGATCAAGTTGCTGAGAGCAGTAAGAGCTTTTAAATCTGTGACCAGATTTTGGGGAGATTTTTCTTCTTCCAAAATTGATTGATTTTGCAAATCCGGTAGAGGAATGATTCAGAATTGCATGGTGATGGGAAAAGAGGGTATAGAGGATTAAATTTCAAGGAAGAGTAAAGGACAAATTTATCAGATTTTGAAGATGCCCGAGAAGATCAAATTTTTAAAGAAGCAAGAAGAGTAAACGAGATTAGATTGCAGAATGGACAGGAGTTGGTCAAGTACAGATTTTAGGGTTTCTTCTTCTTTTTATTCTCTTCTCTTCTTAGTTGTAAGGGTTCTTGATTCTTGTTCTTTTTGGGTTCCATTTTCTTGTGGTTGCTTTGTTGTGAGCAAACCCCTAAATGATGAATATTGAATATCTTGCTATATAGAAAATTTTCCAGTCTTGTGTCTAAATTCTAGAAATTTCAAGCTTTGTATGTATTGAGACAGGTTCATTTTCAATAAGATACAGTGCAATTTCTATCTTATATGGTTATTGTCTCTTTACTTTGTGTTCTACTCTTGTATGTTTTATTTGTAAGGCATCTGAAAACATACCAACTACAAGGTAGTTTGTTTAATTATTTGTGAGTTTCTCTCAAGGAGAGGATTAAATTTTATAAATGGTTTCAGAGAGTAGACATATGTGTTAGGATTTGATGATAACACCATAAGATTGATAGAATAGTTTGTAAGGCATCCTATCCAGATTGCATGTAGTTGGTAAGGCATTCTACTGTATTTCCTTAAAATCTTCTTGTGGATTTATATTCAGACTCTTTTGCCCAATGGAATAGGCACTGGCTAGATGTTTGTTATACAGTCATCTTTCTGTCATCAAACACAAAATATCATTACCAGTTCTTTTCATTTTCTTTAGTTCATGCATATTGTGAAAGGACTATATCCTGGTGATATAGTTCAGATTGTTGATTCCTTGGAGAGAGAATCAGAGGTTAACCTTCCTTGAGTTGTACTCATAAAAAGAAGAAGGATTTATGTCCTTATTTCTATTGTCATGTTGTTACATTTATAGTTTCTATTGTCAAGCTTTGTATTAGGAGATTCTCAGCTATCTACAAAGTGATCTTTTGTTTAAATAATCTAAAGCCTAAATAGCATGATAGTGAAGACCAAATCCACTAATCAAAAGCTTACTAGAAATATAGTAACCTATTCATAGGCAATACCTGCCTGAGTCTTGTGGAGCTCAAAGAAAAAGGAGGATCTTATCTAATCCTCATTAATTAAGCTTTTCTTGCAAACTTGGAGTCCTTTTAACTGAGAATCAAGCCCATATCTTACCAAGTTTGACCCTACAAGAAAAATCCCTAACAGTCACCATGTTTAAAAAACTTATGGTCACAAATGTATCATCTTAAAATGGAAGCACTTCCATGATAATAGTGTTTAGCCCTCTGAGTAAGTGGTCTAGGGTCATGTTAAGAACCTTGATCGGGTCTTTGCATGTATCTAGCTTTGCCTCCTATTCCATTTCCTCTGTACCTGATTTTCACGTCATATCTACATTTCCTAGTATTTTGGGTTAGGATCCTGAGGGTTTTGACTGTAAGGTCAAAGTCAACCTTATGGGGTCAAAGTTGACCTTGATCTTGACTTGGTTAGGATTGACCTTGACCCTGACCTAGTTAGGTTTGAGGTCATCCTTGACCCCCCATATCCAAATTTCAAATTTCTTTGATTTTTGGGTGTCGGGTTTCGGGGATATTTGTTTTCCTGCCTCTGGGTCGGCCATTTTGGGTTTTAGAATGGTAAATCCTTAAAGTTCATTTAATCTAGGTATATTATCTAAAGGTTAGGACCTAATTGGGATTTAATTCTCCAAGGTGACCCCTCTAGAGGATTGTGACCTAGTTCACTATAAAAAGAGGCCTTCCTCTCTCATTTTGATATCTCATCTCAAGCAATTTTATGAGCAAGCTCTCAAGTGCAAGCAAGTGAATTCAAGCATTCAAGTAAGCCTTCAAGCCTTCAAGTGTTCAAGTATCCATCCATCAAGGAGATCTATTGTTAGCCATTGAAGGATTCAATCTCTTTGGAGCCCCCTTGAAGATCCATCCTTCTACATTTATCCAAGCCTCCTCATATGCAAAGATCAATTCAAGATTGGTGTTGAAGATCAAATTCCATTGATTGGAGACATCCTACATTCATTCTACATCTATTGAAGCATTCCTACTTGTGGATTTGAGGATTTGAATCCTCTACAAGGACTTCAACATAAGCGAGGTGAATTGTTTCAATTGCTTTGTTTATGCACACTACATTTCAATTCAATTTCAAGGTTAATTCCTAAATTGGGGTTTGACCAAGGCAAACCCCCCATACAAACAAAACCCTCATTTTTTTGTAGGTACAGGTGCAAAATTTTGGATCTGAGAGAAGATTTGGATACCCTTTTCAGCAAACTTCTGAGATCTACGAACAATGTTAGAATCAACCTTCAAATAAAGAATCTAGCCTTTGACCTTTTATGAGGGTCAAAGACTACATGCCGTCAAAAAGATAAAATATTTATGGGTTTTCTTTGTCTCGGCATTTCCAGTCCGAAATCGTTGCAAAATTGCCTGAAAGTACACAAACATCAGAAATTGACATTTTTTAGATTTTCCCTAATTTGAGGTTAGTATTTGTATTTCAATTATTTCAGATTTCAAGCATAACTCCTTCATAGGGAAACATAGGGTTTTTCTCTCTCCTTCATATTCTTCATAGATTAATTCGATTGTGCATTAACCTTTTGATTGATCAAATTGGATCTCTCCTTTGAGAATTTGGATTTGGGAGTAGATCTCATATTTCCCCCATGCATCTATCCACACACATTTTAGATTTTAATAGTGGTGTTTCCAAATTACCCCTATTCATTTTGGTGAACCCAACATACTTACTCTCCTTTCTTATTTTTGGAATTGGATGCCCTACTATGTTTTGTGGTGTTAGATTTCCTTTATCTTATTAATATTAGATTTCTCCTTTGTGTTAGATCTTGCATGCTAATTAGATTTCAAAAATACAAAAATATTCATGCTTTATGTGTTAGTTTAGTTCATTTTCATTACATTGATTTATGAGATTTACTACTACTAGTCCTACTTATAACATTCCAGTTAGAAGAAGTTGTAGACTCATGGGTGCCTTTGATCCTGAATCTTCCTCTCCTTTCCTTAGGATCTTAGATGATAACTTGATTCTTCATGATTCCAATCCTATAATGGAGAAAAACTCTTCTCACTCATCTCATGATGAGGATGACACTTTAAGAGTTCCTCCTGAACAAGCTCAAAAACATTCAACTGAACTTGATAAAATGGGTAATTGGCTTATTCAAGAGAACCATAATCAAAATTCTATTCAAGCTATAGAGGCTCTTAAGAAAGTTCTCTGTGATAGTGATCAAGGTGTTAACCTTTTGTGTGGTATTACTCACCTTGTGCATTCAAATTTTAAACCTTTAGATCAAGAAGCTCAAGATTTAGGGTTGATTCCTCCTATCACTAGTGTTGACCCTCCTTCTAATCCTTTACCTAGTATTCCTACCTATACTCCTTCTTTGGTAACTGTGATAGTTCCCTCTATTCCTATGAGTGTTCCTCCTATGTCCCTTCTTACATCACAACCTTCATATCATAATGTTCCTTTTACTTATTCCAATCCATTTCCAACTATAGTTCCTAGTGTTCCTCCAGTTGTGTCTTTTATTCCCGTAGCTTCTTACACTTTACCTAGTGTGTCTAATGTTGCTACTCCTATTTCCTCTAATGATTCAACAATCATCACTTTGGCTCAAACTGTGTCATCCTTACAACAACAACAACTTGCTTCCTTAACTCATAACAAGTTTAGTATTCCTACATGTGACATGGGTAGTCCCTTGTCCTTAGACATTATTCATACTCCTGTTCCTCAGCAAGGTGAGATGCCTCATCTTGAGAATTATAATGGAAAAGGAGATCCTGTTCATCATGTTAAAACATTCCAAATCCTTTGTAGTGATTATGCTCATGACCATAGGATTTCAGCCAAACTGTTTGCTAGAACCTTCCATGACAAGGCCTTACAATGGTATTGTTCCTTGCCTCCTTATTCCATTGATTCCTTTCCACAACTTGCTAATGCCTTTATTCAAAAATTTCAAAACAACAGTGGCCCACAAGTGTCTTTGACTGATTTGATGCATTGTAAATAAAGTGCTAAAGAAAAATTGACTGAATTTATTGGTAGATTTAAGCATTTGCATGCTCAAATTTGCTATCCTGTTCCTGATATTGATATTCAACGTATGTTTATTTCAAATTTGCAAAAGGATATTACAGATAAGATTTTGCTTACTGAATTTACCTCTTTTCAACAACTTTGTGTAGTGCTTCATCATTATCAATTACAAGTGAGTCAATTTGAGAGAAACACTCCAATGGCTCCTATTCCAATTGATAGGAGTGATGTTGCTCCTAATCCAAAAAAATTTTAAAAATTCAACAACTATGTCAATATAAACAAACAAGCGAATGTAGTTGTTGATCAAGTTGTTGTTGCATCTCACAATGCCACTTTTGCATTCACTAAATTTTGATTAAATCATATGTTTACTCCTCTTTATGAATCTTTATATGCTATTATGAATAGGTTGATAACTACTAATATGATTACTTTACCTCCTATTTGACCTCTTTTACCTACTTTGATTGCATCTAAATCTTTTGATCAAAATGCTTTTTGTCAATATCATTGTCAGAATGGTCATGATACTGAGAAGTGTTATTCTGTAAAACATAAGATTCAAGACTTAATTGACTCTAATGCCTTATCTATTGATAATCTTGATGGTGGTGGGAACAAATCTATCTCTCCTCCTAATCAAAACCTTCAAATCTATATGAATCCTTTACCTACACATGATACTAATACCATTTCTCAACCATTTGCTGTGGAAATTGTGTATGATTAAAAGATGGATGATCTCAATCATGATGTTAATCAAGTAGATCATGTTGATCAATTTGTATCTTAACCTCAACCTCAACTTCAATCTCAGATTCAACCTCAAGTTCAATCTCAACCTTGACCAAAACCTAAACCTAAAATGAAAACTCAACCTAAACCTCGACAAAAACCTAAGAGTAAAAGACCTCAAGAACTTTTGATTACCTTTGATGACTCTGAGACTATTAAAGGTCCTGATGGTCCGCTTTACATTTCTGCTAGGGTTTCTTAGATACCTACTCATGGTTGTCTTGTTGATACTACATCCTTAGTCAATGTTTTTACTGAATAAAATCATTTTATGAAAAGCTTACAATGTGATTCTTATGATACATCAGATGTGTGGATTCAAACTTGCAATGGTTTTCTTTATCCATCATTTGTTTCTATTACTTTACCACTTGAACTTAGTGGAAAAATTGTGAACACTACCTTTGTTGTGGTTCCTACTTCTGATCAGTTTCAAGTTAAGCTAGGTCTACCTTGGTTGAATGCCATGCATGCTATTGCTTCACCTATCCATAAGTGTCTTAAATTCATTCATGATGAAGAAGTGAAGATGATTAACCATAGTCTATATCAACCTTCTAGGCCTAGAGATTGTGCTGCTCTTGATTTCTTTTGGCCTTCATTACCTAATTCATATCCTCCTCAACCTGATAATCTTTTTCGATCATACCAAGCCTATAAACATCGTAAGATTCTTGAATTAAGCATTCCTCCTATGGATCTTAATCATGGTCTTTTTCCTACACCTTCTATACCTCCTTTACCTATGGCTTCTAGTTCTAAGAATCAAATTCCTTCTATCGCTCTTCCTAAAGCACATATCAAAGATCCTATGATGGTTCCTCCTATTGTTAATAATCCTATTGATCTTCCTAAAGAACCTGTGAAGGATCCTGTGATTGTTCCTCCTAGTTCTCAACCTATTTCAAATAAATCAAAATGTAATCGATCTGCTAATGAACGTCATAAAAAACATCATGCTCATGCTAAAGCTCATAATTCTATCCTTCAAAGATCTCTACCTTCTTTAGATAAACCTATACATGATGTGTTAGAAGAAGTTGTTACTAATAATGATGTTAAGATGCATGATTATGAGGATTCTATCCGTATCTTAGATCCTATTTTGATTAATTTGGATGAAGAAGATACTCTTAATGATACTGATGATGTTAATGATGAATATGAGACTATTGACATTGACATTGATTTACCTAATATGCTTTCATCACAATTAATTCTTACACCTAGTGTCGAACATTGTGATTCTCAAGAGGATCCTTGTTTGGAACTAGCTATCATTCCTACTATGTTAGATATAGTCCCTCTTGCGAGTTACCCACCTTCCCTAAATGATATACAATGAGATGGGGAGAGTAGGCAGCATGTGATCAACTTGTCCTTTATGGTAGCTTTGTTGTGTGTTTTCCTGCTATACTGTGTTTCTCCCATAATGTTTTTGCTAAATTTTGTTAGATTATTTTATATGAACCTTGTTACTCAATTGGTGCAAGGTGATGACAGAATTGATACTATTGTTCAAATTCTTCTATATGTATCTCTATTCTTCTATGCATTGTTCAATTTTATGTTGTAATTGTGCTATTGTTCATAAATTTTTCTTTGTATAATCCACTTGGATTCCAGATATGGTAGCACTAATTCTTTTTGATCTCCATGTCATGGTCTGAAAAGATTCTCCTTTTTATATCTTATATGATCTTTACTCCTTTGTGATTGTAGTTCTACTTTCTTTGGGGAATGATGTCACTTCATTTGCAATAATATCATATATATATTATCTTATGATCACACTGACCCCACCGTAGGTAGACCCCTTCTATGTTCTCTGTATGTTTCTATGATATTTCGCTTGATTTTTCTTCGTCTAGGGGCATCTCGACATGGAAACGTAATCAGTGGAGTTGTTTATGTTCCTGTTAAAGCCATTGCTCCTGTTAAAGTGTCAGCAATGACTTTAACATGGGGGCAGACGCTCTGCTCACCTATTGCACACACATTCTTTTCAATATGCACATATTATTTTTCAAGATACTTCTCTCCCTTTTTGGATTAGTAACTAATCCTTAAAGCATAGATTTATATTTTAGGATCTCTTGATCCCTCTAGTTTCAAATATACACATATTTTGATCCCTTAAGGTTGGAGGTGTCCTTAAGACTGGATCTGCTTATTATTTTTGGTTTTATTCTTATGGAATAGGATATTCCTAAGGGTAAATCCTTGATGGGTTGACTAGTGAGTAGCCACATTCACTAGGTGGTTCAATTCCATCTTTCCAGTTGCACCATTTCCTTGTGTTGTTCACAATGGGATATAAGCTCTCATTGGGTGAGGTAATCACACCCTTTCTTTCTCTCTATAGAGATGTCTCTCTTATTGTGATCTAGGAGTCGAGAAAGAGTTGAGTCCTTGGGGGCTTAAGGTTTCTCTTTGTCCCTTGGATTATGATAAGATTATCTTTTTATTCTGATATCCTCTACCAAGAGTTTGCATCGAGTCCATACTCTTGCTAAAGTGGGGGCTTAATGTATCATCTTAAAATGGAAGCACTTACATGATAAGATCATTTAGCCCTCTGAGTAAGTGGTTTGGGGTCATGTTAAGCACCTTGATTGAGTCTTTGAATGTACCTAGCTTTTCCCCCTATTTTTCTTTCCTCTGCACCTAATTTTCACTTCATATCTACATTTCCTAGCATTCTGGGTTAGGATCCTAAGGTTTGTCAAAGTAAACCTTGATCCTGACCTGGTCAAGATTGACATTGACCCTGACCTAGTTAGGTTTGAGCTCATCCTTGACCCCCCTATCTAGATTTCAAATTTCCTTGATTTCTAAGTGTCAAGTTTCAGGTTTCAGAATGGTAAATCCTTAAAGTGCATTTAATCTAGGTATATTTTATAAAGGTTAGGACCTAATTGGAATTTAATTCTCCAAGGTGGCCCCTCTAGAGGATTGTGACCTAGTTCACTATAAAAGGAGGCCTTCCTCTCTCATTTTGATATCTCATCTCGAGCAATTTCATGAGCAAGTTCTCAAGTGCAAGCAAGTGAATTCAAGCATTCAAGTGTTCAAGCATTCATCCATCAAGGAGATCCATTGTTACCCATTGAAGGATTCAATCTCTTTAGATCCCCCTTGAAGATCCATCCTTCTACATTCATCCAAGCCTCCTCATATGAAAAGTTCAATTCAAGATTGGTGTTGAAGATCAAATGTCATTGATTGGAGACATCCTACAATCATTATACATCCATTGAAGCATTCCTACTTGTGGATTTGAGGATTCGAATCCTCTACAAGGACTTCAACATAAGCGAGGTGAATTGTTTCAATTTCTTTGTTTATGCACACTACATTTCAATTCAATTTCAAGGTTAATTCCTAAATTAGGGTTTGACCAAGGTAAACCCCCCATACAAACAAAACCCCCATTTTCTTGTAGGTACAGGTGCAAAATTTTGGATCTGAGAGAAGATTTGGATACCCTTTTCAGAAAACTTCTGAGATTTGTGAACAAAGTCAGAATCAACCTTCAAATAAAGAATCTAGCCTTTGACCTTTTATGAGGGTCAAAGACTACCTGCCATTAAAAAGATAAAATATTTTTGGGTTTTCTTCATCTCAGCATTTTCAGTCTAAAACTGATTGCAGAATTACTCGAAAGTACACATAGACATTAGAAATTGGCATTTTCCAAATTTTCCCTAATTTGAGGTTAGTATTTTTATTTCAATTATTTTAGATTTCAAGCATAACTCCTTCATAGGGAAATACAGTGTTTTTCTCTCTCCTTCATATTCTTCATAGATTGATTCGATTGTGCATTAACCTTTTGGTTGATCAAATTGGATCTCTCCTTTGGGAATTTGGATTTGGGAGTAGATCTCATATTTTCCCCATACATCTATCCACACACATTTTACATTTGAATAGTGGTGATTCCAAATTACCCCTATTCAACAAAATTTGAGTAGTTTATGTTTTTTTCTTCCAAAAATCAAATCAATATTTTGGATATTATTAATATGATTGTATTTTTAAAAAAAAAACCATGTATGCATTATGACTTAGATTTTTTTGAGCCATAAAACATTTAGGTTAATTAAATTTTCAAATAACCCAAATGTGCTAGCATTAGTTTTGGGTCTTTTTTGGTGAGTGGCCACTTTTTTGTTCCCCATCTTGGTGTACATGACCATTGAGGGAAAGCCAAACATCACTATTCCAATAAGGTAATGTGGTAAATATAGGTGGGGACACTCCATTTTTTGTATCATATGAGATGTCTCTTTGCTGCTTAGATTCTACAAAATGTGTAAGGAAAAATTAGAAGTCATGGATTAGAGATACAAAGGAACAATAACCTGGGTAAGAGATCACCAAAACTAAAACTTATGATATTACTATTATAATTCAAAACAAGTCAAATTATGATATTACTATTATAATTCAACTGTGTAATTTTTTAGTCAAACTATTTGACCCATGTTTCCTGAGTAATGGTTTACAATAACCTATCTCTCATGAGAATGAAAGGAACACTTAGCACAAATTGCATCTAGGTGATTCTCATATAGGTGAAGCATTGGGACTTATTGGGAGGTCACACATCCTAGTACTACTCTAGCTCCAACGTCCTTAACCATAGAGTTTCCTCCAATGTTATGCACATTTTTCTCGCAACCCCATTTACAAAACCTTCAACAAGCATTATTCCTTATGAAGCTTTCTGTTGGATACAATTGTTTGAAGGAGATTGTTGGATTAATTGTGTTGTCTTTGATGTCACACAAATGTCATATCAATTACTGAGCTCAGTTAATCAGCTAAGTGATTCTCAGTGTCTACCAAGCTCAATCGGTCAGCAAGGTAGTTTTCTATGTTTACAAAGATCTCTCGGTCTCCAAAGGATGTTGCAGAATTCACAGTGGTAACCGAGTTCACTCAGTCACCAAATGAATTCTTTTTGGATTAGTGTTTACCGAGCAAGGTCGGCCCAATAAAGAATTTTTTTAATTTGAGGAATAAAGTTTGTTTATTCAAGCCGACTGTGGTAATGATTAGTAATGTTGGTAATGATTATTAGTGCCAACTTGACAATGTGAATGGACAATCCAAATGGTATATATAGAAGGTCAAGTTGTGAATTCAAAGTGTGCAAGTGGAAAAGAGTGAAAGTATGGACAAGTGTGAAAGAGGAAGAGTGTGTGGATGAGCGAACATGCAAATCATTTTGAAGGAAAGTGTGAGCGAAGTTTGAAGGATGGCTAGATATCCTTCAGGAGTAGCAGAGATATATTTGATCAGGAAGGATCTAGTGAAGTAGAACAGAGATCTGTAATCAACAATTCAATTGTATCATTATGCAGGTCATTTCATTGTTACTTTCTCACCATTGTAGTAGTGATTTCTAAATCTCTTAACCAAGTTGGTTTAACAACCATTTTTTAAATCCTCTAACAAGGTGACAGTTCTATTGAATTGTTTCAAAGACCTCTTACAAGGCCACTCCTAATAGGGTGATTAAATCCTCTAACAAGGTCACACCTAACAGTGTGTTTTGTAACCTTTTACTAGGTTGGCTCCTAACAGGGCTCACTTCAAAAGAGTGAAAAATAGTAACTAGTTACATTGGTGGTTTTTCCCATATTGGGTTTACATGTTAAATATGGTGTCTCTTGTGTTCATGTTATTTTCTTTATGCATGCATGCTAATCAGTAATGAATGCTTAAGAACAGTTATAATTATCACTCACTGCAATTACCAAGTTTTAGCATTTCTCTGTATGTTTACCGAGTAGCAGTAGTAAATGGTTTAATAAGACATTGAAGGGATCTATGGTAATATTTTTGTGGTTAACTGATTCACCCCCCCTCTCAGTTACTCCATCTATATTTCCAACACCATTCATTATAAATACCATTACGCTCATCAATTCATAAGTAGGATATATTTTTCATAGAAAGTTATTTGAATGCAAATAAGTCAATACATTTGACTAAAAAACTATGAAGTTGAACCCTAATAATAATATCATAATTTGACTTGCTATGGAAACCTCCTACTTATCAACTGATGAGCTTAAGGGGATTTCTAATGAATGGATTATAAGGCACAATACTTGATCAAGGTTTTACAAATAGGGTTACAAGAAGAGTTGTCATAATCTTGGAGTAAACTACATGATTAAATGTGCTAGAGATAGATGAGTACTAGGATGGGTGACCTCCCAAGAAGTCTCAATGCTTCACTACTATGAGAATCACCTAGATGAAATGTGTGATTAGTGTTTCATTTGATCTTATGAGAGATGAGTTCTTGTGAACCAATAATCATGAAACATAGGTCAAATCATTGATTAAAAAATGCCATAGTTGAATCCTTATTGTAATATCATAAAGATAGGAATATTGATCCAAAGCATCATAATGAACCGGTCCACAAAATAATACAAATATAAATTCCACACCAAAATAATACTTGGTAGATTTATTTAAAGGCAATAAATCTATGTTTTAGTGATGTAATACTTACAGATTAACTTTATATCATCATGAATTTGTTGGTTTTTATATTTGTTGTACCATCTAAGACTTAATTATTAGAGTTCCATTTGTATGGGGAAACCTAGAGCTTATATGATACCTTAGTATACTATGGATTCAATCCTTTGGAAATGAATTCTATTCCAAATTACTAATAATTCTCAGAGCTTCATGTTAAGTATTTTGTTGCACAATAGAATTGTGTGAGAGTAAGAAAACATATTATGATTTCTTATTTTTAAATATTTAATCAACTATAAATGTATGTTTTAGTTAATGCTCAAGAAATTGGCCATGAATCTAGTAAGGTACTAAAACTAATAACTATTTCTGAAGCATATACCCCAAATTGCTTGTTCAAAAAAATAGATAAAGCTAACACAAACCCAAATGGACATGTACAAATAATAAAAAAATACTCCATTTTTTCAACCAAACAAAATTGTGGGAATTAGTCTAGAGGCAACATTTTGTAGTAGTGGATTTATCCTCCAACTATCTTTTACATATTTAAAAGTTTCTCTTGGATAAGTACATTGTCAACCAAAGGAAAGAAATTTCTCTCATCAAATAATATAGTCCTATGTTGACAATTTGTAACGCCCCACCAAGGAACCCTTAGAATAAGGATGAATCACTCATTAAACATGTAGAATAATGTTTTTCTAAAATAATAATGTATTGTATTAATTAAAGAAAAATATTGTAATACCATTTTTTATATCATATAACTAGAAACTAGGAGGTTAAATAATATACTTAGGATAAAGTTTATTGCCATGTTCAAGTAACAAATAAATATCACTACATACCTAAGTTTTTCTAAGATATTTTTGTATTGTATTCACTATGCTCCTATGCTTGTAACTGCACACATGTCTAGACAACTAGATGCAAGACATTAGATACATTTTTATTATAACGTTCATCAATATCTTATCTAAATAAATTATAATGAAGGAGTGAAATGATTTCATTCAAATATTTAAGACAAGTCCTACAGGCTAGAGCTAAGTCTCAAGTGGTCATCATTGATGGCTTTGCCTACATAAGAAACAAAGACTTCTTAGTTTTACCAAAAATACTCTATAACATATACTTAAGGGTGAGGTCATGAGAAATTATGAACTTGTAAACATGTGATAATAAGTGATATCTAAAATTCATCTCTAATGTCATATCTTATGGGTACTTCTCAATGAATCACTTAAGAGAATTGTCATATCTTGATAAGCACCCTAAGAATTATAGAATATAAAGATAGAAGAATATTTGTAAGGAGATCAATCTTATATGATAAATGTTGATTGTTGTTTTTTTGTAATTAATTAAGAGAATACATGAGCATGTATAAGTATATAGTTAAATGTTGGGATATATTGCATATATGTGTTAAGATTGATGTTTTGTCATTGATGTCAACATATTACATTAGTTGGGAAAGTGTTCCTAAGTTATAGAGAAGAGTGATATGTGTTGAGATTGATGTTTTGTCATTGATGTCAACATATTACATTAGTTGGGAAAGTGTTCCTAATTTATAGAGAAGAGTGATGTGATCAGTTAGAGAGTTGTGTTTGAGTGTTATAAGTTGTGATGTTGCAAAGATGTTGACAAGTGCTTGAACTTGATCTTGGTTGAGGTACAAATTATGTCTATATGTTTGGAGTGAGTTATAGTTGATTCATCAGAGATAGTTTTTGGTGTTCTAACAAAGACAATGTTGATGTTTTCCAATCAGTCTGGCTAGGTCCTGCAATATCTTTTATTTCTAACCTAGTGGACTGTTTAGTATATGGATGTCTATCCTCATATCGAGTGGCTTATAATTTTGTTGTTGGAAATATATTTTTCCTGATTGACATAATTTTTTGTTTAGTGTTCCTAGTGAGTAGTTTAGAGATGTTCACGGATTTTGAGTTAGAGATGGTTTTTCTATTGTTGTGATATTTAATGTTTCTTACTGATGTTTCTCTATTTTGTCCTATTCATGTTGGTGGATCACACTAGGTTTTGTGATCAAATTTGGTAAATTGGTATAACGTGTAAATATCTTTTATTATTCTTAGCTGACTTGATGAGATAGCATGTTACAAAGATTTATGGCATGATCTATGGATCTTGGCATGTTCAAGGATACTCTTTTAGGTACTAGCTATGACCATGGTGACTTTTTTTTTATCAGCTACTTAAGTGTTATGCAATCTATTTGTAATTAAGGTGGCACTAGCTAACCTTCTGGAATAAGTTGATGAGTTGAGCGTAAAGTTTTAATCATTTGTGAGTGTGTTACCTCTTATTTTTTATTATTTATTCATTGCTCTAGCCCTATCAAAAATCCCCCCATAATATTTGGTGGGTACATTTTTACCAAAGTTCATTTTGTCCTTTTTTTTTGCATGTACCTCTTGTCAGTTGAACTTGAACCTTGAACTATGCTTAGTTCAAAGTTCAATTTTCAATAACACCCCACAGTATGTTTCATTTTCCTTCATTTTATTATGAGCTTAGCAACATATTTTATTTTTGCAAAGTGCATCCTTCACTTGAACTGTGAACCGTGAACTTCCTTCACTCAAAGCTCAAGGTTCAATGGACACTGACAATTTACAAAATATTTTAATTGTTTTTAATATTTCTTTATAGCCTCTAGCTTTTTTTTTATGAAAAACATACCAAAGGATAGTCATATCCTGTTTCTTGTTGAACTTGAACCATGAACTCCCTTAGTTCAAAGTTCAAGGTTCAACAAATGCTTTCAAGAAGAAGAACAGATAGTGGTGATGTGATGGAAGTGACAGTTGGTAGAGAATATGATGTCCACACATAGCATGGATACAATCATTAATAGAAGTGACATTTAAATGTTGTTTCACTCATGGGAAAGTACAAATATTTAATGCAGCACTTAAAAAAACTTCCCATCATCAGTAACTAAATATTTGGGCCATTGCTTCAACATTTATTGTGAATCTCTCATGGCCTTGTGATCAATTTGGTAAATAAATGGAGGATACTTAGTCATTTTATTCATTGTAGTAGAAACTTTCCCCTAGTGAAGGCAAGGCTAGCAGAGAAGAAGATGTATCTTTCTCCTTTCAAAGCTTAATGTGCTGCATGAGATAATAGGTTAGTCATTTCTATTTGGTGCCCTTGTTTCCAATTGAAGCTATTTGTATTGTGAAATTTCAAATCCTCTTTAGAGATTCTATGTTTCCTTGTTCCTCTCCTTTGTGTTGGGTCATTATGAAAACTTCACTCCCAAATTTTGGGAGCTGTTAGGAATAGTCCCAAGAGATAACTAAGAGGGGGGGGGGGGGGGGGGGGTAAATCAGTTATCTACAAGATTCAATTATTTATCCAATTAACTATACTTAAACATAAAGCATAAACACAATGAAAGAACACTTGAACACAACACCAATATTTTGGTTACAGGGAAACCCAAATAGGTAAAAACCCTAGTGGGACTTGATACCCACTAATATTCTGTACTGGTGTATAATGATCCTTGTTAGAAGATCCTTTACCCTATTAGGAGTAGCTTTACAATATATTAATTACAGTAGACTTGGTCAAGGGTCGGATCCTATTAGGAGTCTTTTACAATTGTCCTTGCTAGGGGAGAGGACATACTATCTGAGAGCACACTGCTCAAATGGGTGAAGGCTACAACCTTTTGAATAACAGATACACACTATATGTGGATCTTGGTGAACTGCACTTTGACCTATTATTTGGATCAGTTCTAATGAATAGCACAAGTACTTTACTTGGTCACATAGACCTTCTTTAGATGGCTCAACACTTTGCACACTCTTCTTTACTCTGCTTAATCAACCATGAACCACACACAAGCAATCACAAATGACTGCCTATAAATATCTTTTCTCCAAATGATATAATCAAGTCGGTATGTCAGAACCACCTTGAAATCATATTAGAGAAACCATAATAAACTCCAACAAACATTCTGTCGACTCTATTATGTATGTAACACAATCTAGGACCTGTCTAATAAAATAAATGTAGATGCACACTACACACTGTCGGCTCTACCAAAACAATCGGAACTTTCTCTATAAGCTGAATTAATATATGAACTCTCCTAAACATAAATAACACTTCTCCAAGCTTAACTATAATGGTGCATACCCTCAAGATAGGTGCAACTCAAGAACCAATAAAATCTCTGTCGACTCTTCTTAACAAACACAGGAAACTGCTACTGGCGAATAGCGACTGCATAACTTCACTTGCATTCATCAACAGACTATGTGTCCATAACTAAAAAATCAATAACATGTCTCCAACATATATCCAAGTGCACAAGGCTCCATGATAACTATACAGACAACCATACACAAAACACTATCTATTACTCTATCAAGAACACTACTGACACCAGCTGCTATATAATTGTCTGTACTAATAGTTAATCTCTATGCCCATGATATCATGCTAATATCATGTCCATGCTACATAGACAGAAAGCTTATTGTATAAGACTTCCATGCATGCTACTTTCCATATGTTGTCATCTATGACAAACATATAGGTAGCACTGGCCCGCTGGCAAATCTCCAACAATCTCCCCCTTTGGCATTAATGGCAACATGTGGAATGCAAAATCACCACCAACCCAAATGAACATTTCTTTTATAACATTCTCCATTTCCTCTTCAAAAATCCCCCAAAGATGAATCCTCCATCTGCTGTAATATTTTCTAATATTCTCCATTTCCTCAACTGTACTGCTATCATAACTGAATGTTGCTCCCCCTTAGTATATTACTCCTCTTTTTACTTCTATTTTTCATGAATCTATGTATACTCCCCCTTTGACATCAATGGAAAAGAGCACCATTCATTTTAAGCACCGGTACTACTCTTGAGGTAGAGAAGTCAACCTTCCACCAGTCATGAGGACTGATGTCTTTCCTTCTTTTTCTAAGCAGAATCAGGGAAGGGAATGACTCCCAACTTCTCCCTGAGATACTCAAAAGTATCCTTAGGCAAGGGGTTTCTATATATATCTGCCAATTGATGTTTAGTACTCACATAGTCCAACTTGACTTCTTTCTCTACCACTTTCTCTCTTAGGAAGTGATACTTGATCTCAATGTGTTTTGTGTTTGCATGCATCATAGGGTTCTTTGACATATTGATAGTGCTAGTATTATCACAGTGAATAACAATAGGATAATCAATCTGAATTCCAAAATCCTTTATCATCTTCTTGATCCAAACAATTGTAGAACAATTCAAGGCTACTATAACATACTCCACTTGTGCTATTGACTAAGAAATAAAATTTTGTTTCTTGCTTGTCCAAGTGATAAGTCTATCACCAAGAAACACTACTCCACCTGAAGTACTCTTTTTGTCATCAACACATCCTACCCAATCTGCATTAGTATACACATGAAGCTCAACATTTTATAAATTAGGATACCATAGACCATAATCTATAGTGCTCAGCAAGTATCTGAATATTCTCTTGACTGCCATGAGGTGACTTTTTTTAGGCTCTACTGCAAATCTTCCAACTATGCCAACTGCATTGGAAATATCAGGTCTAGTCTGAGTAAGATATATGAGTTTACCAATCATAGACTTATACAATGTTATATCTACTACTAGTGAGTCATCTTCTTTTGCAAGCTTGCATCCATTGATCATAGGAGTTCCTACTGGCTTGCAATCATCCATTTTGAATTTCTTCAATATCTCTTTTACATACTTTGATTGATTTATGAAAATCCCTTTTTCTGTTTGCTGCACATTTAGTCCCAAAAAATATTTGATAGGACCAATCATACTCATCTCAAATTCATTCTACATTTCTTTGGTAAATTCAGCACTGAGTTTGTCATTACCTCCAAAGATAATGTCATCAACAAATATAGCTACAAGTAGTAAACCTTCAGATGTCTCTATAATGAATAGATTACAATCTACTGCTCCTTTCTTGAAACCAATCTTTGTTAAGTATCCATCTAGTCTCTCATACCATGCTCTAGGGGCTTGCTTAAGTCCATAGAGTGCCTTCTTCAATCTGCATACCATATCAGGCCTGTCTGATAAGGTGAATCCTTCCGGCTACTCAATGTATACTTCTTCTTTCAAGTCTCCATTTAGGAATTCTGACTTGACATCCATCTGATAAAATTTAAATTTTTTAACTGTAGCATATGCTAGAAACAACTTAATAGCTTCTAATCTACTCATAGGTACAAATGTGTCTGAATAATCAATGCCTTCTCTTTGTGCATACCCTTTACATACTAATCTTTCTTTGTTTCTTACTACTATACCATCTTCATTCATCTTATTTTTTAATATCCATTTTGTTCCAATCACATTCTTATCACTAGGTCTTGGGACCAGTTCCCAAGTGTCATTCTTAATAATCTGATCAAGTTCTTCTTTCATAGCATCATGCCAATCTGAATTATTACATGCATCTTCAACTCTTAAAGGTTCAATCTGAGATAGTAAACATACCACTTCATTGTTAGCTGAGTTCTTTGCTTGTGATCTTGTTAAGACTTTTCCACTTTGATCTCCAATGATGTCTTCCTTGGAATGATTTCTTGATGTAAACTTTGGAACTTTAGGTGATGCTAATTTATCAGCCTTAGGAGTTTCTTATTCACTTGTCTCAGGGTCACTGAATAACACATCAATACTGTCAAATATTTCTTCAATAACTATCTCACTAGTGGAGGGTCTAGGTTCCTCTTCAATCATGGGTGAGTAATCATGATATCTTTCTTGAATCATAAACTTTTCATCAATCTTTACATGAGCACTTTCAATGATCTTGTTTAATCTTAAATTGAAACATCTATAAGCTTTACTTTTAGTAAAGTAACCAAGAAAAATAAGTTCATCACTTCTTGCATCAAACTTTCCTACTGCTTCATCCCTCTTGATGTAGCACTTGCTTCCAAAGATTCTAAAGTATTTTACTATGGGAACATTAACAAACCATAGCTCATAAAGTGTTTTTTCAGTGCCTAGCCTTAATTGAATTCTATTGATGGTATAGATTGTTGTATTGACTACATCTCTCCAATAGGTGTGTGCAACTTTTCCTTCTATCATAATGGTGCATGTTGTATCATGGATGATCCTATTCCTTCTTTCTACAATTCCATTCTGCTGAGGGGTTCTAGGTGCACTTAACTATCTCTTTATGCCATGTTCTTCTCAGTATTCATAGAATCTATCAGAGGTGAATTATCCTCCTCTATCCAACCTCAAACATTTTATCTTTAGTCCAGATTCATTCTCAACCTTAGCTTTGAATATTTTGAACTTCTCAAAATCTTTTGACTTATCTTTCAAGAATGCAGCCCACATCATCCTAGTATAATCATCAACAAACAAAATGAAATACCTTTCACCATAGTATGATCTTGTTTGAGTTGGACCACATAGGTTTGTATGAATCAGATCCAACTTGTTCTCTATTGAATTTTGCTTGCTCCTAAATGAATTTCTCACATGCTTCTCCATCACACATTCCCTGCATATAGCATCAACTGGCTTTGCTATGCTAGGTAGATCTCTTACTACCTTTACATTTCTTATCTTCACTATGTTATCAAAATTGATATGACATAGTCTTTTATGCCACAACCAATTGTCATCAACTTTAGCAACAAAATAACTTTCTTCTGAATGAGTTGAAAAACATTACCTCTTCTCTTTGTGCCTGATGCAATCATAACACCATCTTGGCTGTTAATGATGCATTTTTCATCTTTGAATTCCAATTGATATCCTTTTCCAAGTAACTATCCAACACTGAGAAGGTTATGTTTCAAACCATCAACATAAAGAACATCATCGGTACTGTTCTTTCCATCCAAAGTGATGGCTCCTCTACCAACTATAGGCTTAGGAGTGTTGTCTCCAAATCTAACCATACCTCCATTGTATTTGTCCAAATGAACAAACTTTCCTTTATCACCTGTCATGTGATGTGAGCAACCACTACCTATAATATAGTCTATCCTTATGTCAGCTTGTGAAATTAATGATAGCTCTTGATTCTCTTTCTTGTCTACATGAATTGTCTTATTATTCATTTTGTCTACAATAGAAATTAATCCAATTTCTTCTTCACCAGATTCTTCATCTGAAACTCCATCTCCAACATAGTAGCATTCCTTAGAATACTTAGGCTTGTAATCCTTTTTAAACTTTCTATCTCTAGTGGGACACTTAGATGCAAAGTGACCAATCTTATTACATGAAAAGCACTTAAATGGTAATTGACCTTCATATTTTCATTTTCCTTTCTTTTCTCTTTTGGAAATCATAGCAATAAAATCATCTAGTGTTCTCTCTTCATCATCATCATCATCAAAATTACCAAAAGTGTTTATAGATTTCTTACCATGAACTATTGCTTTGAAAGATGTCTCACTTTTTGGTTCTGTCTTCAATCTTGAAATCTCAAAAGCTGAGATCTTGCTGATCAAGGTCTCTCTCTTGAAATTTCATGTAAGCTGCATGGTCTCATCAAGGATGTTGATCTTGCTTTCATATTTTGGAGTAAGAGTAGTCATCAACTTATCCATAATGTCCTCCTCTGATATCTCTCCACCATTGTTCTTGATTCCAACAACTGCTTCATTTATCCTCTAATTATAAGCTTTGATGTTTTCTTCAGGTAGTATCTCTAATGCATTGTATCTTTTCTTCCATGTCTTTTTGCGTGCATCCTTTTCTTGTTTGTCTCCTTCAAATGTGTCTTCTAGGTGCTTCCATATTTTGTGGGTTGTATCTACCTTTTTTACTTCTAGAAATTCACCATCAGATAGGGTGCTGATAAGGGATTCTTTAGTAATAGCATTATGATGAAAAATTTCCTTTTGTATGTTAGTAGCATCATCTTTTTCAAGGTCTTCTAAGGTAGGAATCTTGGCTGATTTGATGGTTACATTAAAAACTTCAAAAGCAATGCACTGCAAATGAGTTACCATCTTGTTCTTCCAATCAAGATAATTCTCTCCATCAAACTTAGGACTTTCTTTCCTAAAGTACGCCATCTGATCAACCTCAAGCTATTAAAATTTCTCTCTGAGGCACTTGTCTCTGATACCAATTGTTAGGAATAGTCCCAATAGATAACTAAGATGGGGGGGGGGGGGGGGTGAATCAGTTATCTACAAGATTCAATTCTTTATCCAATTAAGTATACTTAAACATAAAGAATAAACACAATGAAAGAACACTTGAACACAACACCAATATTTTGGTTATGGGGAAACCCAAATAGGTAAAAACCCTGGTGGGACTTGTTACCCACTAATATTCTGTACTAGTGTATAATGATCCTTGTTAGAAGATCATTTACCCTGTTAGGAGTAGCTTTACAATATATTAAGTATAGTAGACCTGGTCAAGGGTCAAGCCATATTAGGAGTCTTTTACAATTGTCCCTGTTAGGGGAGAGGATGCACTGTCTGAGAGCTCACTGCTCAAATGGGCAAAGGCTACAACCTTCTGAATAACAGATACACACCATATCTAGATCTTGGTGAACTATGCTTTGACCTACTATTTGGATCAGTTCCAATGAATAGCACAAGTACTTTACTTGGTCAGATAGACCTTCTTCTGATGGCTCAACACTTCACACACTCTGCTCTACTTTGTTTAATCAACCATGAACCACACACAAGCAATCACAAATGTCTACCTATAAATATCTTTCCTCCAAATGATATAATCAAGTCAGCTTGTTAGAACCACCTTGAAATCATATTAGAGAAACCATAATAAACTCCAACAAACATTATGTCAGCTCTATTAGGCACGCAACACAATTTGGGACCTATCTAATAAAATAAATGTAGACGCACACTACACACTGTCAGCTCTATCAAAACAACTGGAACTTTCTCTATAAGCTAAATTAACTTATGCGCTCTTAACCAAACATTAATAACACTTCTCCAAGCTCAAATACAAGGGAACATAGCCTCAAGATAGGTGCAACTCAAGAACCAATAAAATCTCTATTGGCTCTTCTGAACAAACACGGGAAACTACTACTGCAATTTTATACATGCAAAACATCCCCAGACCTCCTCAACCTCGAGCATGAACTAAGAAGTTAAATCTAAAAACCTTTGAGGCCAGAAAAGATTTTGATAGCAAAGGTTATGCAGATCAACACTTTAGTCTACCTTCTAAATTTCAACATCTTCCTCAAATGGAAGATTATTGGGAGAATTGTGCTGATGACTTTGAGGTGAGAAGGAGAGCTTGGTTGAGATTTACTCTCGGCCAAGTCATCACTCTAAATATTGAGATTGACATTGCAGGAGTTGAATAAGATGATGGTGGAGAAGTGATTGATGATAAATTTGAAAATAAAGTTAGAGGTTTTCCCTTGCCAAAAATATTTTGGATCATTAATGCAAGAGACAACATACCAATTAAGACTCTTAGTGTAATCAAGAGGACTAAGAGATGGATTAACAACAAGAAGCCTCCTATTCCAAAAAGATACAATACAAGAAGATCTGTACTCACTACTTCTATTGTGAATCCCATCATTTCTTCTAATGTTAATGTTTCTCTTAAAGGTGATCCTAAAACTAAAAATAAGAAATCTCTCAAAGCTAATCTTGAAAAGAATAGCATCCCCTGTTCTACACCACCAACAAGCGTTACAAGGACTAGATCAAAGAAAGGAGATAGTAAAGTGGCCAAAGAGAAAGAGGTGATTGATTTGGATGAAATGGATAACCCAATGACATAACAAGATGTTCAAGACCTATTCAATGAGGATGTGAAAGCCCTAAAATTTGGTCAATCTAATGTTGGAAATCCTACAATGGCTGTAGCAAGTACTTCCCTGCATAAACTGTCTCCTACTCTAAAATAGTTAGAAAATTCCATTAGGAAGAAAAGAAATTTACTACCAATCACATTATCGATGGATGATATGGTAATAAAATGTCTAGGAGCTATGATAAAGCCAAAAAGGATCAGGATGAAATCCATGATTGATGTAGATGAGAAAAAAGGGCATTGGGTAGCTAAATGCATGGTGCCTAAAGGTGACAAAGATATCTCAGACGCTACTGCTGATGACTTCATAGTTGAAAAGATAGCTCTCGGGGTTGCATCTAAGGCAGCATATGCAAAACACCTAGAGTCTTCAACCAAGAAGATATTACACTAAACTTTTAAAGATGAAAAGGAGAAAAAAGAAATGAAGGATAATATCAAGAGATTGGCATAATTTATTCAAGAAGTTCGAGATCCCATCTCCCTTCCTTTAGAAAAAATTCCCCAATCATTCAATCCTCACTCCCTAGAGGTTAGGAAGACTCTAGATCAAATTCAATGAAATAAACTTATAGTCTATGTGTTCAGCAAATGGATAGAAAGTATGATTTAGCATGGAGGCAACTACATCACTTAGCTAATCAAAACTCATGGAACTGTCATGATGACCATCTCAAAAATATTGGTTGAGCTAGTAGAATAGATAAAAGAGAATAAGAAGTGGACATGTATAATGAATTAGATGGGTGAAATTGAATAGTATGAAGTAGCCAAGTTCCTTACCGAGTAAACAGTCCAAGCTTTGGATGATGATATCCTCTATGTGTCCATCAAGAGTATCGAATGGCATAATTCCATAGTCAGAGCAGGTTTTGAAGGGGCAACTCATTTGCTTAATGAACTGAGAGGATTAATATACACAATGCAAAAGGATCTCAAATGTCTAAACATCACTCTAATGAATGAGGGAAATAAAAGTATCAAAGGCTCTAAATAAATGACTCAGGAGTTTGAGAAAGGAATAATAGCCATCAGAGATAACAAAGACCTCACAACTAAAGACATCATGTCAATGGAAAATATTGAGGCAATGTTGTTAGTATGTATGGATCATCTAGAATCCCACAAACAAAAGGTTGTCTAGGTCTCCAAAGATAAGAATGTTCTCAGGAAAAGGATAATTCATATCACTTTGCCACATCATGCCATGATCCTCAATGTCCCACATGCACATGAGGAGTGGAAGAATGCCCATGCTTCCAACTCTTCTTAGGACCAATCAATGGTGTCTAGCTCATCTACTACCCATTGATCATGCCCCACCAATCTTGGACCGCTTCCAGCCATTTTCACTTATGCTTTTTATAGTTATGTTTTCAGTTGGTTTTCAAAAACTATTTCTTCAGAAACTCTAGGAGTTTCTTGAACTTTAATTTTTCATATGATGTAACCCATAGGCTATATATGGCCGAGGAAAACTCTAAAATGGCCGATAGTAGTTAATTAGAATAGTTGAGATTTGATCTCATTTTGGTGTGGTTTTTTGTAAGAGACTTTTGGCTAGTTTTCTAAAATCAATGAAAGGAAAATCTTTACTATTAAAAATCTATTGGTTTATATCACTGAATTGGTCTTTGTTGGGATATCTTTAATTGAGCATAACTCTTTCTCAAAGTGTCTCTTTCTAGTAGTCTTAGTTTATAATTTTGCCAACTTATTTATGAATGTTTTATGAATTGAAGTCTGGAAGATTTATTGGATTGATATATTTCTCAAACTTTAGTAATTAAGACATCTTTATGTCTAAATTACTGCATTTTCCTTATTTACTTTCTGGTTAAAAGTATGATGTTAGCAAGATGCAATTTTGATTATTCAAAATTCATTGAAAATCCTACCAAGAGTTGTACCGTAATTCAAAGGATTAAAACAATTCAGTTTTAATCTAGATATTAGTATGAGATTAGTGTTTTCTTGAAGGGCTATCGAGTAAAGAAATAGAAATGGAATAGAGACAAAATCATTTACTAACAGATTTTTTGTGACTCTACTAGGGAAGCCTGATATGAAGAAGACCAGTGCTAGTTTTCTTGGTTTGATATGTGGTCATGGTATTACCTATTGTTGTGATACCCAGTAAACCTAAAATTCCCCCAGTCCTGCAACCTAATTTGCATTTCCTTGACACTCAAGAAGACATCATTGCATATCTAAATGACCTAGCTTGGAAATTAAGAACAAGCAGTCAGCAATACCAGTAAGTTCAGATGGTAATATAAGAGGAGGAAGAAATTGATGAGAGGTTGAGAGGTCTTCCCATAGCTCAAGAAGCTGTAGTTGTAGATAGGGTAGTGCAAAGGCCTTAAAATTGAAAACCTAGATTCTCAACCTTATACTAGGTCCCAATGAAGGGAGGGTATTCTTGACAGTTTTTTCCAAGAACTACAATATCATCTCAACTATTCATGCTCCTAAGAAAAAGGCCAAGAGTAGACCATCCTCTCCTCCAAAAGAACCCTTTAGTGAAACATCTTCTTCTCATTCTTGGAAAGCCTTGACCTTGTTTGGAATTCAACCCCCCCTATTGTAACCATCTACTCTACAATAGTCATGGCCCAACCTTGGGGAGTAGTAGTGGGACCTCTAAATCTGGTAGAAAATCACAATCTACCTAAAGGAGCTAGGGAAATCCTAGCTATATTTTATGGAGATGGGAAGGTCACAGTAGAAGATCATCTCAATGCCTTCAATACTTCTTGTGGGATTTTGGTAGTCCAACATGTGGATGTTGCAGTTAGACTTTTTTGTACAAACTCTTTCTGAGTTAGCTGCAGATTGGTTCTACCATTTACCTAATGGTCAAATCACCAATTGGAATAGTATGAAGAATTATTTTGAGACCCATTTTAAGAGTGTGTTAGATGAACACTCCTTTCTTACACAACTGACTCAATTAAAAAAGGAGGTACATGAGCCTATGCGAGAATTTATATCCAAATTCAACAAAATCATTCATAAGATCCCTCAAGAAAAAAGACCAACACCTGAGAATCAAAAGGACTTCTTTCAGAATGCAATGCCCCCTAACATTGGCTTTCATTTGAGAAGAGCAAGAGTGGCTAACTTGCAAGTAGCCCAAGATATGTTTGTCGAATTAGCAGATGACCTGATCAGTGTAGGAAAGTTGAGGAAGGATGTTCAAATACCTAATGCCAAAAATGAATCCCCCTCTAATCCTTTGTTAAAAAGATTGGTAAAAAATGTGATTATAATTAAAAGATAGTTTCCTAAAGGAAGTGCTAATCCTCCTCCTCCATATCAGGATATTCCTAGAGGAATATCCAATCAAGCTGGTCCTAACCATAGAACTCTAGGTTACCTCTCATCTAACCAGAGAATGTTGGAAGCTCCTCTTAGAAAAGAAAATGTGTACCTTTCATCTTCCTGATGATCATGATGAAACCTCTTTCCTAGAAATGATTTGGTCTATGTACATGCATGTTAACAAGGAATTGGCACAAGAATCACCTGGAGATGCAGAAAGTCCTCAGTTACCTAGAGGCTCTAGAAGCTATTATTTAGAATATGAATCTGAATCTAACAGAGGAGGAAATATTCTCATAACTCTTGAGGACCCCACATGCACAGTATTAACCAGAGGTTATCATAGTTCTCAAACCAATGATACAAAGTCAACATGACAACATTGGGAAAAAGGTAAAGATTCCTTTCTAAAATCATCAAATTTAAAAAATCTCATTTCTAAGGAGGATGAAACATTAAAGAAAATCAACTCTAGTACTTCCTTTGATATTGTTGATTTTTGTGAAAATTCTAAAATTCAAGTCTCCTCTGCTAAGTACCTTAGGATGAATCCAAAGGAATTAGAGAGATTTATTAAATATGTTAAATCAAGACAACCCCCTCCAAATCATTCAACTAATGAAACTACTAATGCAATCTCGTCAGAACAAGAAACCTTAGCTACTCATTCTACCAAAGATGTAGATCCTCCACTAGGACTAAAACCAAAATCTTTTTATCTATCCCTATTCATTCATGTCTTTAAGTTGAATAATTGTGTCATAGACTACTCAAGAGCATCTGATAACATAATTCTTGCTTCTTTTGCAAAAGCTCTAGACCTTCCTCTAACTGCAACCTTTGTAAAATGTTATACCATGGATGCAAAACAAGTCCCACTAGTAGGCCAAATCAAAGATGCCCAGGTGGCCCTTGTAGCTTATCCTAGTAAATAGATCAAACTTACTATACTTGTTGCTAACATTCCGGCTAGTTATAGAATGCTTTTAAGTAGGACATTTTGTTGAGATCTTGGAGGTGAAATCAAATTAGACTGGTCTCAAGCAATGATTCCAATTAGAGATAAAAAAATCATCTTACAACTTGAGGGGAAATCAAAATACACTATATTTCCATCTGAGGATCCTAAATCTCAGATACTTTATCAAGAATGTGAGTTTGGGAATTACATGATCTCCTCCACAACAAATATGACTGATGAGATAACAAAAGAATATGATGGCCTTTGGTTCTAGAGTTTGATGATAGTTGTGCCTCATCTAGTTATGCAGTAGGAGTTTTGTTGATATCACCAGAAGGGAATATTTTCCCATGGGAATTTAAGTTAGAATTCAATACCACAAACAATACTACTGAGTATGAAGCTCTTCTACTAGGTATCAAGGAAGCAAAGAGAATGGGAGTAAAAAAACTTAAAGCTATAGGAGATGCAAAATTAGTTGTAAGGAAAGTAAGGGGATTAGACTCAGCAAAAAATGAAAGGCTCAAACATTACAAGAATCATGTTTGGGATGAAATTGAAGGGCTTGAAGCATTCTCTATAGAGACCATCCCTAGAGATTTAAATAGCAGAGATGATTCTCTGGTAGTTTCATCTTCCTTGCTTTTACTACATTTAGATTTTAAGGAAAGTTCTTACATGATTGAAATGGAGTATAGGCCAAAGGTCCTAGACAATGCTGAACATTGGTGGTTCTTTCAAGATGATAAGAAGATAGATAAATTTTTTCAAATGGTGGAAGTTTTTAGCACAACCTTCTTTGAAGGGTCACTCTCTATCTATGATGATTTTTGCCTTGATAAAGCTCCAGATGAAGGGATTTTTCAGTTGAAAGGAAACCGCATCCCAAAGGGGCTTGTTTATCTTGAGAATTTATTTTATAGGTATGATATGATAAAACATATATCACCTTCTCATGAAGATAATAATCAAGGTGATTTTGAGAAAGTGGATATAGGGGAAAAAGAAGAACCCAAATATATAAACCTGGGTAAATGTTGTGCTCCTAATGAGAAAAGAAGATTTGTTAATCTACTATAAGAATAAAAAGATACTTTTTCTTGGTCATACTATGATCTCAAAAATATGAAAGGGGGAAAATTTCAGCATCAGATCCCTCTTCAACCTAGAACTATGCCTTTTAAGGAAAAGTTAAGGAACTACAATCCTAAAGTTTTTGAAGCAATTCAAAAAGAAGTAGAAAACATTTTGTAGGCCCAGATTATTTATCCCATTCACCATTCTACTTGGGTTGCAAACATAGTACCTATTAGAAAGAAAAATGGGGAAATAAGGATCTATGCGGACTTCAAAAATTTGAACCAATATAGTTTGAAAGATAATTACGACCTCCTTGTCATGGATCACATTTTGTAGACCGTAGCAAGCTCATAAATGATGTCTATGTTGGACAATTTTCTAGCTATAATCAAATCAAGGTAGCTAATCATGATCAACATAAAATAACATTTACCACACCCTGGGGTATGTATGCTTATAATAGGATGCCTTTTGGTTTCATAAACTTAGGTGCCACGTTTCAGCATGCCATGAACTCTTCTTTCAATCATCTACTTAATAAGGTGATAGTTGTTTATTTAAAGATGATTTAATAGTTTTTTCCAAAAGGCATAGAATTCACCTTAGAGATCTAAGGTCAGTTCTATAGAGATGTAGAGAGCATGGTATCTCATTAAATCCTAAAAAGTATGTTTTTGTAGTCATAGAGGGAAGTTATTACGTCATATTGTGTCAAAAGAAGGGATCAAGATCTATCCTGAAAGAGTTAAATCAATTGAACAACTTATTTTTCCTTCAAACAGGACTGGTATCAAATATTTTTTTGGGAAAATCAATTTCCTTAGAAGATTTATGCCTGATTTCGCTAAAACAACCAAACACATGGTTAGTCTTCTAAGTGAGAAAAATCCCTTCAAATGGAGTACAAAAGTTGGTAAGGCATTTGATGAAGTTAAGAAAGCTAAAGTGTTAGCCCCTACTCTAATAAATCTAGATTATAAGAAGGCTCTCATAGTATATTGTTATGCCTTGGAAAACACGGTGTCTAGAATATTATTACAAAAGAATGACAAAGAGGAAGAAGTACCAAGTTCTTTTATGAGCATTCCTCTCAAAAAGCATGAATTGAATTATCCTCTGGTTGAAAAACAAGCTTATGTAGTGGTGAAAGTAGTGAAATATTTTAGGTTCTATATTTTGCATTCTCACTCAATTTTTTATGTTCCTTCTTTTGATGTAAAAGATGTCCTTACTCAACATGAAATAGGCATGAATAACCGAGCAACTTGGATTGCAAGGATTCAAGAATTTGATTTAGATATTCATCCCACCAAGTTGGTTTGAGGTCAAGGTTTATGAAAACTCATGGCTAAACAAGTACCTAACAGTGATATACCCTTAGCTCTCTTTGTCAGTCTTCATGACTCAAGGTTTTTAGATGTGGCTTTCTATCTTACATACAGAGATTATCCTCATTTAAATCCCAAAGAAAAGAGAAATCTCAAATTGAAAGCCACAAAGTACGTCATTTTTGAATACATAATGTACAAAAAAGGATTGGATGGGGCTTTTATGAGATGTGTTGATAAAGAAAAATAGGAAAAAATGCTCATCAAGTTCCATAATGAGGCTTGCGGTGGTCATTTTTCTTCTATAGCGACTACTTTTAAAATTCTTAGGGGTTGTTATTGCTGGCTAGGAATGTTTGGTGATGCCTTCACATGGGTAGAAAACTATGAGAAATGCAAGTTGTTCAGTGGAAAGCCACAATTGGAAGCCCTCCCTTTGAGACCAGTAGTTATTGAAGAACCCTTTAAACAATGGGGGTTGGATTTCATTGGACCAATTAAACCTCCATCTAGTGCTGGCTACATGCATATCCTTACTACAACAGACTACTTCACAAAATGGGTTGAGGCAATTCAGGTTAAGAAAACAACAACAAAGGTGGTATGTGAGTTCCTAAATATTATATTCTAGTTAGGTTTGAAGTTCCCAGCAAGCTGGTTGCAGATAATGCTACTAATTTTTCCTCTCAAGAATTGAAACTTTTTTTGCTATGATCATGACATTTACCTATCTCATGCATCTAATTATTACCTCCAAGGAAATGGATAGGAAAAATCAAGTATTAAAAAATTTGATAAGGATAATGAGGAAAGTAGTAAATGACAGTGCTAAAGATTGGCATAAGAAGTTATTTGAAGCTCTTTAGGCTGATCACACTTCTCCAAAAAGGGAAATCAAGATGTCACCATTTTAACTAGTATATGGCATGGAAGCTCAGCTTTCACTTCCCCTAAAATTAGAAATTGCAAAATTACATAAAACAATTGAAGAACAAGTTTTCCAAGATGTTATAGAAAAATGGATTCTATATCTAAAAAAAATACAAGAGGAGAGAGAGGAAATGGTGAGTCAGATAGCTTTGCATCAAGCTCAAGTTTAAAAAAATTGATCAGAGGACCAGGCCTCAAAATTTCATGGAGGGAGACCAAGTATTGCTCTGGGATTAAAAAAGGGAACCTACGGGCACCCATGGAAAGTTCAAATCACTCTGGAAAGGCCCCTTCATAATCAACAAAGTGTTGGAAAGCAATTCTTTCAAGCTGGAGCACCCTGACAGTACTATTCTGCCCTTGACCTTTAATGGTCAGGATCTAAAATTGTATCAACTATAAGCAGTTTGTCCTATTCTTTGTACATATGTGTTTTGCTGTGTTGCTTGTTTTTTTGTTGTTGTTTTTGTTTTTCGGCCTTTTTGTCCCATTTCACTGTTCTACGGAACCAAAGCTTTAAGTTCATCCTTCGTCCTCAAGAGTCTTTGCCCCCAGTCGGAGCCATTGTTACCTATAATTTTTTCTTATTTATTCATGGCTCTAGCCCTATCAAAAATCCCCCCATAATCTTTTGTGGGTACATTTATACCAAAGTTCATTTCATCCTTTTGTTTTGCATGTACCTCTTGTCCATTGAACTTGAACATTGAACTATCCTTAGTTCAAAGTTCAATGTTCAATGTTCAATAACACCCCATAGTATGTTTGGTTTTCCTTTATTTAATTATGATCTTAGTGACATATTTGATTTTTGTAAAGTGTGTCCTTCACTTGAACTGTGAATCGTGAACTTCCTTAGTTCAAAGTTCAAGGTTCAATGGACTCCAACAATTTGCAAAATGTTTTAATTGTTTTTAATCTTTCTTTATAGCCACTAGCTTTTCTTTTTTATGAAAAACATACCAAAAGGTAGTCATATCTTGTTTCTTGTTGAACTTGAACCTTGAACTCCCTTAGGTCAAAGTTCAAGGTTCAACATATGCTCTCAAGAAGAAGAATGAATGATGGTGATGTGATGGAAGTGATAGTTGGAAGAGAATATGATGTCCGCACATGGCATGGATACAATCATCAATAGAAGTGACATTTAAATATCATTTCACTCATGGGAAAGTACATATATTTAATGTGACAATTAAGAAAACTTCCCATCATCATTAACTAAATCTTTGGGCCATTGCTTCACCATTTATTGTGAATCTCCCATAGCCTTGTGATCAATTTGGCAAATAAATGGAGGATACTTAGTCATTTTATTCATTGTAGTAGAAAGTTTCCCTTGGTGAAGGCAAGGCTAGCAGAGAAGAAGAGGTATCTTTCTCATTTCAAAGCTTAATGCATTGCATGAGATAACAGGTTAGTCATTTCTATTTGGCACCCTTGTTTCCAATTGAAGCTATTTGTATTGTGAATTTTCAAATCCTCTTTAGAGCTTCTATGTTTCCATGTTCCTCTCCTTTGTGTTGGGTCATTATGAAAACTCCACTCCCAAAATTTGGGATTACTTCTCCTTTAATATGTTCTCTTCCCAAATGTGAAGATACATTAATCAAGTCAGGAGCATTGGAAGAAATTAGAAGCAAGGTCAAAAACCCTATTCTTGATTCTATGATTGAGAAGGAAATCCAAAGTGAACTAGCAGAAGCTGTCACTTTTCCTACAATGACTCCATGCCCAGAATTAGTAGTTGAATGCACCAAGAGGTATAGTGTGGAAGAAAAATGTATTAAAAAGATAGATGGAAGCCCTCTAGTTTACATAAGTAGAGATGTCATCCTAACTAAAATTGGTATCCCTAAGAAAGACCCATACACAGGATGGACCATTCCTTCTTCCTAGTCTGTCTTTGCTACTAAAAGATAACTCTGTAGAAATGAGATAGCCTAGAACTGGTTGTTAAAAGCACAAAAGGGAGGGTCTAGGCTTCCCAAACCCCTCACCACTGACCACTTCAAACAAAGGTTTCTGAGTTAGTCATACTTCTCTATAGGATCAAAGAAAATCACAATGCATACTACTGGCATGATTGGGTGTACTTTGACTTCTATGTTACTCTAGGAGGAGAGAAATCCATCGACTGGGCTGATACCATTGTAGATGACCTCCACCATCAATTAGAAAATTTTCCTAGTGGAAGTAGTTTCTATATATCTTCCTACTTGTTTTATATCTTGGAGTGAACAAGAGAGTGGAAAGGTCTCTTCCGCGAATTAGCTGTCCCAAATATGAAAGTATATAACTATTATCCTCATCTGTAGAAGGAGTTTCATACAAATAGTTTTTTGAAATTGAATGGGATATTTTTCAGGAGACTAACTTATGATTTTCAAGGGAATGTGGAGCAACAAATGTATGAAGAGGCCAAAACTTTTATAAATACTTATGGGATCTTCTTCATTCAGTTCAAAAGATTCACTTATATTAGAGTTGGAGGTTTCGAGGGAGAACCTTTTAAACTACCAAGATATTCTTTTGATGGTCTTGTTATAATAGAGGTCACCCACCAGTTGGTTCATGTGCACAAAGGGGTCAAAGAGAGTAAAGGTAGAAAAAAGTCAAGCTTTCCCATTGAACTGGGATTTTATACCTACAAAACATCCTCAGATGTTCTCAACCTCAAGCATCAAATGAGAAAGTTAAATATGAAAACCTTTGAGGCCATAAAAGATTTTGATAGAAAAGGCTATGCAGCTCAACACTTTAGTCTTCCTTCCAAATTTCAACATCTTCCTCAAATGGAAGATTATTGGGAGAATTGTGCTGATGACTTTGAGGTGAGAAGGAGAGCTTGGTTGAGATTTACTCTCGACCAAGTCGTCACTCTGAATATTGAGATTGACATTGGAGGAGTTGAAGAAGATGATGGTGGAGAATTGATTGATGATCATTTTGAAAATAATGTTAGAGGTTTGCCCTTTCTAGAAATAGACTGGATCATTGATGAAAGAGACATCGTACCAATTAAGACACTTAGTGTAATCAAGAGGACTAAGAGATGGATTAACAACAAGAAGCCTCCTATTCCAAAAAGATACAATACAAGAGGATCTGTACTCACTGCTTTTGTTGAGAATCCCATCATTTATTCTAATGTTAATATTTCTCTTGCAGGTGATCCTAAAACTAAAAATAAGAAATCTCTCAAAGCTAATCTTGAAAAGTAGAGCATCCCCTGTTCTACAACACCAAAAAGAGTTACAAGGACCAAATCGAAGAAAGGAAATAGTAAACTGGCCAAAGAGAAAGAGGTGATTGATTTGGATGAAATGGATAACCCAATGACAGAACAAGATGTTCAAGACATGTTCTGTGAGGATGCACAAGCCCTGAAAGTTGGTCAATCTGGTGCTAGAAATCCTTCAATGACTATAGTAAGTACCTCCCCACAAACACCATCTCCTACTCTCAAATGGTTGGAAAATTCCATTAGAAAGAAAAGAAATTTACTGCCAATCACATTACTGGTGGAGGATACGGTAAGAAAATGTTTGGTAGCTATGGTAAAACTAAAAAGGATCAGGATGGAATCCATGATCGATGTAGATGAGAAAATAGGGTGTTGGGTAGCTGAACGCACAGTGCCTAAAGGTCACAAAGATATCTCAGAGGCTACCACTAATGACTTCATAGTTGAAAAGATAGATCTTGGGGTTGCATCTAGGGCATCAGATGCAAAACACCTGGAGTCTTTAACCAAGAAGATATTACACTGGACTTTTAAAGATGAAAAGGATAAAAAAGAAATGAAGGCTACTATCAAGAGATTGGCTAAATTTATTCAAGAAGTCCAAGATCCCATCCCCCTTCCTTTAGCACAAATTCCCTAGTCATTCGATCCCCGCTCGCCAGAGGTTAGGAAGACTCTAGATCAGATTTAGTGAAATAAACTTCTAGTTGATGTGTTCAACAAATGAATAGCAGGTATGATCCAGAGTGGAGGTGACTACATCACTTAGCTGATTGAAACTCACAAAACTGTCATGATGACCATCTCAAAAATATTGGCTGAGTTAGTGGAATGAGAAAAAGAAAAGAAGAAATGGACAGGTATAATGAATCAGATGGGTGAAATTGAATAGTATGGAGTAGCCAAGTTCTTTACTGAGAAACCAGTCCAAGGTTTGGATGAGGATATCCTCTATGTGTCCATCAAGAGTATCGAATGGTGAAATTCCATAATCAAAGTAGGTTATGAAGGGGTAACTCATTTGCTTAATGAACTAAGAGGATTAATAGAAACAATGCAAAAGGATCTCAAATGTCTGAACATCACTCTATTGAATGAGGGAAACCAAAGTATCAAAGGTGCTAAAGAAATGACTTAGGAGTTTGAGAAATGAATAACAACCATCAAAGATAACAAAGGCCTCACAACTAAAGACTTCACATTAATGGTGAATATTGAGGCAATGCTGGTAGTATATATGGATCATCTAAAATCCAACAAACAGAAGGTTTTCTAGGTGTCCAAAGATAAGCAGATCCCCCAAAAAGGATAATTCATATGACTTTTCAACATCATGCCATGATCATCAATGTCTTAAGCGCACACAAGGAGTGGAAGAACACCCACACTTCTAGCTCTTCTCAGGACCAATCAATGGCGTCCAGCTTATTAGGCCAATTTTCTGTCATAGCAAAAACCTTGTGAAATTGGCCTGTTCCTTGCAATGTTTTGGTTTATGTCTTGCCTCGTGCTCTTTAGTGTTGTCACCTTGCTTCGATCCAAACTGCATCTCCTAAATCACCGAACCCAAAAAGTTATTCAAAGTTTAAAGCCTACTAGAAATGTTTTCAAAATTTACCACAGTGTCGAAAACCCACAGTGTTTTCAAAAGTCCATGATGTTTTCAGTCTGTGTTTTTGGCCTTTGTTGTTTTCGACCTTGTGGTTCTTGCTTTTGTGCACTTATCCTTTGGCGTCGAAAACTCTGTGTGTTTTCAGTCTTCCATTGTGTCGAAAGCATTGTGTGTTTTCGACCTCGCACTAGTTCCCTATTTGTTGGCGTTCTCTCAACTGCACAAGTCTGACATGGGTGGTGGGTCCAGGCTCTTCCTGATTGGCTGTCGCATGGCCGCATGTCAAAATTTTTTGACATGCAATCATGCAACCACTTGCCACATAGCCGTGTGGGTCCCAGTTTCTGTTCAGCTGCTTGGTAGTTTTCTTTGCTTTAGTGCGTAGGTGCGATGGATGGTGGAGCCCAGTCCTTCAAAGTTTCTTGTTGCTGATTTTCCATGTCTCCGGGTAGTTACATCTTCTATCCAGTGACCTAGCGACTGTATAGTCACATAATCATTTCATGCTTGGTGGTTAGCCATTAATATCTGGTGACTTGGTTGATGGTTAGTCATGTAGTAACTGAGTGCTTGGCAGTTTGTCTCTTCTCATGCTTCCAGCATGGATAAAGTTCAGACAGGATCGATGGTTGCCGTAAGTTCATAGGGTGAAGATGCATGAGGTTTATTTCTCACACTTTTGTGACAACCATCTAATCCTTTAAAAGGTAAAGCTCATGTCCTATTGGTCCATGTGGGAGTGACTTGTCAGACTTGTCAGCGGGGCTCGGTGTTAAAGATAAAAGATCTACAGTCGGCGTGTGATCGCATAGAATATTGTCACCCCATGCGATCATGTGCCCACCATCCGATTGGGTGCTGATGGGTGTGTTCATTATGGGCCCGCTGTCAGTGGTGGTCATGTGGTGGCTTTTGGTTGGCTGTCGCATGATTTCATAGCCCATTCTTTGGTTATACGATCATGAGACCGGTCGACACATGTCCCTAGGGCCCGGTGGGAGGTGGTTTTGTGGTGTCTGTAGTGGTGATGTGCTGACTTTCTATTGGTCAACGTGGATGTGCTCAGAGGTAGGGCCATTGTCAGAGGGATTTGTGAAAAGGATAGATCTAACGGTCGGCGTAAGTTCTCATGTGATTTGTTAGTGCCATGAGATCTTACGCCAGCTGTTCATTTTCAAAGGCTTATGGAAAGTGGGCCCTGTGCCAGTGATTGGGCGTGGATCAGCAAATAGTTTAGTGACATGTGGCTTTAGGTGAGCCCGATTGGGGTCTAGTGTTTGGCGGTCTGGATAAAAGGTGGCGGTGCCAATAAGATATAGTCTTGTTGCACATTCATGAGATAGTTTGGAGATTCGCTAGTTGGTCTAGTGATTTAGCGAACAGCGGTCGTGGGATCGCTAGATTCTTTAGCGGAGGCAGGATGTTTTCTGCAAACTGGCAAAATGCTTTTGTCACCAATTTGCCAAATGATTTAAGCGGGCTATTTTAACATGTGCAGTTGTGTGTTCGTGGAGTCTAACTGGAGTTAAGTTTTTCATTCTGTGACTAAGAAATGCTTTGTCACCAGTTTGCTGAATGAAACCTGAGGTGCCTGAATGAGTTAGAATTGCGAAGCCTGGGAAAGACAAAGATCGGATGGTGAGGATATGAAGCTGGTCTCAGTTTAAATGTGGGTCATCATTTCTCTGCAGGTGCCATAGATGTGGCTGTTGGTTTTCAAATTCAAATTTTTTGAGGGTTTGCAATGACAAGAAGGATTGGTTTTAAATGTTTTAGCAGCCTGATTGGATTTGTTTGGTGTTGCGGTGTGGTCCAGCGGCTATGTGGCTTAATTGTAGAAGTTGATTTGGTACCTAGTGAAGGAGGGTCTTGGCTCGAGGTGTATTTGTAATAAATTTTGTGACCGATTCCAGTAGGTTGGGTGGTTGAGACCCTAACCCTAGCTGTCTCAAGCTTGTTGCATCTGATCTTGAGGATCCCAAGGCAGCTAGGGGTATAAGTTGTAGAATTTTGGATTTTATAGGGGTTCCAAAATCTTGTTGCTTTTGGTCCCTGGTTTTTTACTGTAATATACTGATAGATGTTTGGTTTTGTGACTTTTCTTATCTTGGTGTTATTCTAATTGTATGTTGATTCTGGATTTGTTAATGAAAACATCATTGAATCCCAATCTTGTATCTTGTGTATGTCTTCTTACTTGTCTTTGAGCTTGTATATGTTAATATCACAAAGTGTGTTAATGTATGGTAAACAAAGAATATTTTGAATTCATCTCTGAGTTTCTAACAAAGTTAGGATTAAAGCCTTTTAGGTGAATTCAATGAGTTTTCCAGGTATAGAAGTTGATGTCCTTGTGCTTGAGGGAAAGGGGTAATAGGCAAAGCACTTACCCTAGTTTCCATTGTGTTTGATTTGAGGTATTCAGTTGAGGTATACAGTTAGGTGACTCTGTGCCCTGGGATAAGGCACTGGTCCTTCCTCTTGAGGTATGGATGGTTAACAACCACACAAAAACAAACATCATTTGATAAATCTTTAACAATCTTGTATTGAATTTAGTAGCATATTGCTTTAGACTCCTTTGAAGAAGTGAGTCAAGGGTACACCCACCTGAGCATTGAAGCTCAAAGAGTAGAAGGATCCTTTGATCCTTGTCAATTGGCCCTCTTCCTTGTGGACTTTGGAGTGGTGATAGAGTCAGAATTTTATTTATATTATCCATCAAAGTGTAAATCTACAAGTTAAAGATCAAAGGGAATAATCCACAACCAACAAAATGGTGACTCTGCTGGGGACAACTATAAAGATATGCATTTGTTAGGAGTTAGTGATTCTACTAGGGAGAATCTAAAGAGAAAGGTATAGGTCTGTTCTTGTTTTATTGTGTGTTTCAAGGATTTCCCATCTAGGTGGGTGGCGACTCAAAGCTTTGAACCATTGCAACATATTGAAGAAGCATGGATAAGAGGAGAAATACTAGGTCATATGTTAGAAAGAATCCAGAGGTCACTCTGGAGAAATTATCTAGACAAGGAAACAAGAGCTAGATTAGAAGGAATGGTGAGCCTACTAGTGCTCCCATGAGAGAACAGAGAAATGCAAGAGCCAGAAGACCACATGTATCCTCAAGTGAGGATGGTTCACAAAATAGAGTTTCTAGATTAGAAGGTGGTCACTCTGAAGAGAGATTTTATGATACCCCTAAGGCTGCATTTTAGGATAAAAGTCTTTTGCCTACAGGTCAAAATGAAGAAAACAAAGTGTGGGTTTAGAGGTTGACTTGGATCTCAATGAAGATCAATTCAGAAGAGAACCCATGAGACATAGGCAAGTTCACTTCCCATATCAAAATCTTCCTAATATGGATGTGTCATCTAGTTCTGATGACATTATGGTAGATCCTAATGACTTGAATGCATTGAGGTTGTAGTTGGTAGAGCATGATGCCATACATAAAAGATTACAGGAGGAGAGAGAGGCTGAAAAGGTAAATGCTTTGATAGAGAGTTAGTCTCTTTTGAGAAAAATAAATGAAATGAAGCGGAGAAACAAAATGCTTGCTTCTGCTCCTAAAATGCTGTAGCATGATGTTTTTGGTGATCTTGATGCCTTGAGGAGTGAGCAAGAATTTGAAAATGAGGGCCCTATGGTTAGACAAGTGCAAAGTTATGTCCCTTTGCCTAAAGATAAGGATGGGCATAGGATCACTAGACCTACTATTATCATTAATGAGAAAGGAAAGCAGAAGATGGTGGGTGACCAAGCAAGAAAACCAGTGACAATACCAGGGATCCCACCACCTAATTCAAATAAAGACACTAAAATGTAGAGAAAGAGAAAAGAAGATGAGGACCTTGTAAGAGAACTAGAGAGAGCTGAGGTTGATGCTGCCATTGCAAAAAAGAAAAGGAAGATCCAATTTTTGCGGGCTTCTTCAGCTAATGCTCTTGGCCCATCTGCTACTAAACTAGGTATGCCATCTATGACTACTGCTTTTCTACTTAGTAATGCTACTAGTTTTATTCCTTCTTCATCTACTAGGATAGGTGCAGATCCTAGGCAGCAGTCAAATGCACAGATAAATGTAGATGCTAATGTTGATCCTAGGGTTAACACTAGTTCGAGCTTTCAAAGAAGACCTATGCAATTAGAAGGCTATAGGCAAATAAGTTTTGATGGAATTCTTGGCTATCCAAATGCTTTTCCAAATGATATTAGAGATAAGGTACCCAAGTTTGCTGGTAATAATGCTATAAGTTGTGAGGAGCATCTTAGGTTATTTGTTGATATGCTTAATGACTATGAGGTAGAGCATGAGGATGTTGTCATGAAATTTTTTGTTCAATCTTTAATGGAGGATGCTAGAGATTGGTTTAAGAGGCTTCCTGATAAGTGTATTGATACTTGGGACTTTTTTGAGAAATGTTTCAAGGAGCAGTATGGTGATAGGCCTAATGCTAGCTTCATGTTGAATGAATTCAATACCATAAGGAAAAATTAGAATGAGTCTACAACTGAATTCAACATGAGATTTTAGAAGGGTATGCACAAGTTGTTCCAAGTCATGCAGTTGGATGACAATGTCTGTCTAACTACATACTTCAATGCATTTGATGGGAAGATAGGATATTTATTAAGGGATAAAGAACCAAGAACTCTTAGGGATGATTTTAGGATTGCTGTCAATATTGAGAACAACATGAAAATATCAGAAAAGTTGGGTGGAAAGAGAGATGACCCAAAGTTGTTTGGGGACAGGAAATACAAAAAAGAAAATGATAAGAATGTTGGATCTAGGAGGCAGGAAGAAGATAAATTGGATAAGGTGCTTAATGCATTGAAGGATTTGAAGGCACCTGCAAATAGGAATATCAGTGCTCCTACCAATGAGAGGCCTCAGTTCAACAACAATTTCAGTAAGTAGAATAGGCTGCAGAATTACCCCTACAACACCCAATGGAAGGATGGCAAGCCTATTGTCCCTGCTATAAGAGGAAACAATGACAGAGGTGTCCCTGACCTTCTACATAAAGCTTCAATAAATGTCATGGAAAATGTACCATGGTGTGTTGCATGCCAGTCCTCTCATTCTGCAGAGCATTGTGTGGTTGCACAATCTATGGCTGCAAATCAAGATTGTGGCGATGAGGAGATAGAACAAGAAGAAGAACATGATGATATTGGATGCAACATGGTTTCTTCATATCTAGCATATGAAGATGATTCTGATTTTGATGAAGAGGCAGATGTGAATGTGAAGAGACATAATAAGACCCTTTTTCATCAAGAGATTTTTTCTGATGGTGAATGCATTGATCAGAAAATATGTAACACGAGTTCTTCTCCCAAGTGAGTAAATTTGAGAAGACCTTCTAGAGAAGAGATGGAACGGATTATTGTAGAAATGATTTCCCAGGTGCAAACTAGAGGCATGGTGGCAAGAAATACAAATGAGAAAGCTACAGGAATTTTTATAAAGAGTACCAACTCTGGAGAACCTAATGAGAATAAATCAGAGGTTGATCACATGGTGAAATTAAAGAATGTAAAAGGTAAGCATTGTGAGCCTAAGGGAGTTGGAATTGAAATGGTCTCTAGTGAGATTGAGAAGCCAGTTAACACAATGTTTAAGATTGAAAAAATGAGGGTGGTCAATACACCTAATATATCAAACAAGAAAAAAGATGTTAAGGCAGTGCAAATTGAGTTTCCTATTTCTACCCCTGTTGACATGTTATCTGTATTGTCACAAATTACAGTTAAGGTTCCATTGTCAAAATTTTTGAGGATCCCTGAACATAAAGATAAGGCTATTGCATGGGTTGGTAATACTCACAAAAATGATACTTCATGCAATGGATCTCAGGATAAAGCTTTGAAGGATGTTGCTACTCAGGGAATTGTGTCTCAAATTCCTCCAATATATTTGGACAGTTCTATCAATGCCAGCCTTGAAAATATTGACCCATTCTTCTTAAGTGTTCTTGTGAATGGGATGAAATTAAAAAATTGTATGATTGATAGTGGTGCCTCTAATACTATCATGCCTTTCAAAATCATGGAGAGGTTGGGCCTTAAAGTTGATACAGTGCAGGGTAGGTGTTGTGCAATGGATTAGAGGGAGGTACTAGTTATTGGGACTATCAATGCAATGCCATATAGGTTGGCAGCATATCAAGAGAAAGAGCTAACAATGAGTGTTTTAGCGGTGGATATCCCTCCTCATTATGGGATGTTGCTATCTAGAAGATGGAGTGATGCCATGGGTGGAAGTTTACAGTGTGATTTTTTCTATGCAACTTTGAAGATTGATGATCAGTTTGTCAAGATTGAACGAGAGCCAAGAGTATGCCACATGATTGAGAGAAACATAGATAATGAAACTACATGTTTTGTGGATACTGACGTAAATGCTTTTAGGGAAGAGATCCCTATATTTGAAAATGAGCTTGTTTTGTCACCTATTTCTACTGAGGTAGGTGCTGACTCTGTGAAGGGTGATTTGTGGGTCATGTACTTTGATGGTGCAAACTACAAAGATGGTGCAGGAGCAAGTATTTTACTTATTTCTCCTAATGGAAACACCTACAAGTTCTCTTTCACATTGAATTTTTTTTGTACCAACAATATAGCAAAATATGAGGCCTTGTTGTTAGGACTGAGGTTGGTACAAAAGCATGGTATAAAATGCATAAGTGTTATTGGTGATTTTGAGTTGGTGGTGTCCCAAGTCAGGTCAGTGTATGCTTCCAAGAATAGAAGGTTGAAACAATATAGGAATGCAGTGTGGGATTTGATTGAGCATTTTGATGCCTTTAATATTGAGTGGAGGGATAGGAGTAACAACAAGATGGCTGACTTATTAGCCAATATTGCAATCAATCCCAATGATATCACATTCTTTGGTATCTCTAAAGTTTCAATTCAGGCTAGGCCTAGTATACCAGACAATATTGAGAATTGGCAAGTTTTTGATGATGATAATGATATTTTGAAGTTTATGGATTGCAAGGATCAGTATCATGGTTAGGAACTTGATTGTTCAGCCTTGGTTGAGTCAATAGAAGGAAGGGAGGTTGTCCTAGGCAATGAGGTCATTCAGCTTAGAACTAACAAGGTGCCCAAGGGGCTTGTTGTTTTGGAGACTATCTTTGACAACCAAGATAGAGTTCAAAAGAATATCAAAGGAGAAGATCATGCTGATCTTGAGGAGATAAATCTTGGATCACGTGAGGCACCTAAGAAAGTATACATTGGTAGAGATATATCTCAAAAGGTAAGGAGACCTTTGATTAAATTATTGAGGAAATTCAGGCATGTTTTTGCATGGTCATATGATGACCTAAAGGTTTATAAAGAGGATTTATTTCAGCATGTTATTCCATTAAGAGAAGATGCTAAACCTTTTCGGCAAAAGCAAAGGCCTATTAATCCTACTTTGGCATCCAAGATGCAAGAAGAATTTATGAAGTTGAGAGATGCTGGCATTATCAAGCCTATAAGAAATTCTTCTTGGGTGTCAAATCTTGTTCCTGTAAGAAAAAAGAATGGCGACATCAGGCTTTGTGTGGACTTCAGAAATTTGAACATCAGCTCATTGAAAGATAATTATTGTTTGCCCAATATGGAAGCTATGTTGCAGAGAGTAACCGGGTCAGAATTGATGTCAATGATGGATGGTTTCTCTGGCTACAATCAGGTCATTGTTAAGGAATCAGAACAATTCAAGACAGCCTTTACAACACCTTAGGGAACATATGTTTATGTGAGAATGCCTTTTGGTCTCACAAATGCTAGTGCTACTTTTTAGAGGGCAATGGATGTTTCCTTTTTAGATTTCATTAATGATTTCCTTGTTATGTATCAAGATGATTTAACTGCCTATTCCAAGAAGGAAGAGGACCATTGTGCTTATTTAGAGAAAATATTTATGAGGGCCTTGGAATTTGGCATTTCATTAAACCCAAGGAAATGTGCTTTTGGTGTCACAGAAGGTAAGTTGCTTGGCCACTTAGTTGGGAAGCAAGGAGTGAGAATTGACCTAGAGAGGGTAGTAGCAATTGATAAAATTTAGAGGCCAAAGAATGTTAAAGGGATTCAGTCTTTCTTTGGTCAGGTCAATTTTCTAAGGAGGTTTGTGACAAACTTTGCAGAGGTTACTAGACCTATTTCCAAGATGTTGAAGAAGGGATCTGTAATCAATTGGGAGGGTGAGCTTGATGAGGCTTTCAAGAATATCAAGCAAGCTATCAAAGATGCACCAGTGCTAAAGGCACCTAATTATAATGTCCCAATGCATATCTTTTTTTTTGCATCTTTTCATACTATTGCTACAGTTTTGTTACAAAAGAATAAGGATGGTTTTGAGCAGCCTATTGTATTTTTCAGTAAATCTTTGTAGGCTGCAAAATTAAAGTATGACATAAATGAAAAATAGGCTTATGCACTTGTGAAAGCAATCAAGGATTTTAGATGTTACTTGATGGGAGCAGTTGTGATTGCTTTTGCACCAAGTGCAGCTGTGAAGGACATTTTCTCACAGCAAGAGGTGTTTGGAAGAAGATGTAGATGGATCAATAGGATCCAAGAATTTAGTGTTGAGATCCAGATCACTAAATTAGTTAGAGGACAGGGATTGGAAAAGCTAATGGCTCAATCCAATCTAGATGCAAACCAGGTAAATCATTTTGAAATTGATTACACATGTGATATGGATGATTGTATTTGGTATTAGGATATTATTTACTATTTGAGAAACATGACGTGTCTAGATAGTATGAATGATAATCAAAAGAGGACATTGAAGTTACAGGCCATCAAGTATGTGATTGTGAAATGTAAGTTGTATAGAAAGAATGTGGATTGCATACTGTTGAAATGTGTAAATGAGAATCAGGCTAATGTGTTGTTGAAGGAGATGCATGAGGGAGTTTGTGGTGGACATTATACGGGTAAAACAACTAATCATAGGATCTTGAGAGTAGGATTTTGGTGGCCCACAATCTTCAAGGATGTAGAACAGTTGGTAAGGAGATGTGATGCTTGTCAAAGGTTCTCTGGTAAGCTTAAGTTTTCAGGTAATGTACCATTAAACTAGTAGAAGTTCAGGCTCCTTTCTAGCAGTGGGGAATTGATTTCATAGGGGAGATACCAAATAAGTCAAGTGGAGGACATTCATGGATCTTAGTTGCCACTAATTACTTTACAAAGTGGGTAGAAGCTATACCTACAAGGAATGCAACTAGCAGGGTGGTAATTGACTTTCTGATGAATAATATTATTACAAGGTTTGGGTGCCCTGAGAGGATAGTGAGTGACAATGCTATGTGCTTCAGGTCTGCCGTATATAAGGAATTTTGCAAAGGTTTGGGAATTCAGATTTCTAATTCCTCACCTTATCATCTGCAAAGAAATGGTCAGGTAGAATCTACTTATAAGGGCTTGATTAAAATCTTGAAGAGAATTCTGGAGAAGAATAAGAGGGCATGGAATTCAAAGCTGCCATTAGCTTTATGGGCTGATAGGGTAACTATGAAGAGGGCAATTGGTTGTGCACCATTTGACCTGGTGTATGGAATTCATGCTAGAATGCCTCAGAATAATTTGTTGGAGATGTAAAAGTTTGTGCAGTTGTATGATGATGACATTGATGATGAGATGCAGTTGAGAATTGAGGACCTCATTAGGTTGGATGAAACTAGAAGAGAATCAGTTGCAAGGAATGCCGAATTATAGTTATAGGTTAAGAATTTATATGATAAAAAGACTGTTGATAGAAAGTTTGAGCCTCGTGATTTGGTGTTAGTTTGGAATGCCAGATTGGAGGATAAGGGAAAACATGGTAAATTTGATCCCATCTAGTTAGGGCCATATCTGATTCATGAGAAATGGGGCCAAGATTCTTACATCATCAAGGATTTTAATGGTGATATTCAAGAGTCACCAGTTCATGGAAAATTCTTAAAGTAGTACTTCATTTGAAGTACTCTATTTTTCATGAACAGTAGTTAGGGTTGTACATCTTGTAAATTCTCTGTATATAGGTTGCTTGCCCCTACCCTATTTTGCCCTGGTCTATCAGTTTCTGGTCTTGTTGTTTATCTTTCCTTGCTTGTTCCTTTCTCTCTACAATTTTGTCCTGTGGGATGGTCTACTTTAACCAGTGATTCTAGGTCCTTGGTATGCCTGCAGGAGGCATACATCCCCAGACAAAGCCACTGTTAGGCCAATTTTCTGTCATAGAAAAAAATTGTTTGAAATTGGTATGTTCCCTGCAATGTTTTGGTTTATATCTTACCTTGTGTGCTTTAGTGTTGTCAGCTTGCTTCGGTCCAAATTGCATCTCCTAAATCGCCGAACTCAGAAAGTTATTCAAAGTTTAAAACCTGCTAGAAATATTTTCAAAATTTACCACAGTGTCGAAAACCCACAGTGTTTTCAAAAGTCCATGATGTTTTCAGTCTGTGTTTTTGGCCTTCATTGTTTTTGACCCTGTGCTTCCTACTTTTGTGCGCTTATCCTTTGGCGTCGAAAAATCTATGTGTTTTCGGTCTTCCGTTGTGTTGAAAGCATTGTGTGTTTTTGACTTCGCACTAGTTCCCTGTTTGCTGGCATTCCCTCAACTACGCAAGTTCGACGTGGGTGGTGCGTCAGAATTTTCTATCGCATGGCCACATGTCAAATTTTTTTGACATGCGATCATGCGACCGCTTGCCACATAGCCATGTGGGTCTGAGTTTCTATTCAGTTGCTTGGTGGTTTTCTTTGCTTTAGTGTACAGGTGCAATGGATGGTGGAGCCCAGTCCTTCAAAGTTTCTTGTCACTGATTTTCCATGTCTCCGGGTGGTTACATCTTCTATCCAGTGACCTAGCGACTATATAGTTGTGTAATCACTTCATGCTTGGTGGTTAACCCTTAACATTTGGTGACTTGGCTGATGGTTAGTTGCGTAGTCGCTGAGTGCTTGGCGGTTTGTCTCTTCTCATGCTTCCAGTATGATTAAAGTTCAGACAGGATTGATGGTTACCGCAAGTTCATAGGGTGAAGATGCATGAGGTTTATTTCTCACACTTTTGCACCAACCGTCTGATCCTTTAAAAGGTAAAGCTCATGTCCGATTGGTCCATGTGGCAGTGACTTGTTGGACTTGTCAGCAGGGCCCGGTGTCAAAGATAAAAGATCTATGGTCGGCGTGTGATCACATGGAATATTCTCACCCCATGTGATCATGCGCCCACCATCCGATTGGGTGCCGATGGGTGTGTTCGTTATGGGCTCGCTGTCAGTGGTGGTCATGTGGCAGCTTTTGGTTGGCTGTCGCATGATCACATAGCCCATTCTTTGGTTATGCGATCATGCGACCGATCAACATGTGTCCCTGGGGCCCGGTGGGAGGTGGTTTTGTGGCATCCGCAGTGGTGACATGCTGAGTTTCTATTGGTCAATGTGGATGTGCTCAGAGGTGGGGCCATTATCAAAGGGGTCTATGACGAGGATAAATCTAACGGTCGGTGTAAGTTCTCATGTAATTTGTCAGTGCCATGAGATCTTACACCAACTGTTCATTTTTGAAGGCTTATGGAAAGTGGGCCATGTGCCAGTGATTGGGCATGGATCAGTGAATGGTTTAGTGACATGTGGCTTCAGGCAGGCCCAGTTGGGGTCTAGTGTTTGGCGGTCCAGATAAAAGGTGGTGGTGCTAATAAGATATAGTCTTGTTGTGCATTTGTGAGATAGTTTGGAGATTCGCTAGTTGCTTTGGCGATTCAGCGAACAGCGATCACGGGATCACTAGATTCTTTAGTAGAGGCAAGATGTTTTTTGTGAACTGGTGAAATGCTTTTATCACCAGTTCGCTAGATGATTTAAGCAGGCTATTTTAACACGTGTAGTCATGTGTTCGCGGAGTCTAACCAAAGTTAATTTTTTCATTCTGCGACTAAGAAATGCTTTGTCGCCAGTTCACTGAATGAAACTCGAGGTGCCTGGATAAGTTAGAATTGCGAAGCCCAAGAAAGACAAAGATCAGATGGTGAGGATATGAAGCTGGTCTTAGTTTAAATGTGGGTAATCATTTCTCTGCAGGTGCCATAGATGTGGCCGTTGGTTTTCAAATTCAAATTTTCTAAGGGTTTGCAATGATAAGAAGGATTGGTTTTAAATATTTTAGCGGCCTGATTGGATTTATTTGGTGTTGCGGTGTGGTCCAACGGCTATGTGGCTTAATTGTAGAAGTTGATTTGGTACCTAGTGAAGGACGGTCTTGGCTCAAGGTGTATTTGTAGTAAATTTTGTGACCATTTCCAGCAGGTTGGGTGGTTGAGACCCTAACCCTAGCTATCTGAAGCTTGTTGCATCTGATCTTGAGGATCCCAAGGCAGCTAGGGATATAAGTTACAGAATTTTGGATTTTGTAGGGGTTCCAAAATCTTGTTGCTTTTGGTCCCTAGTTTTTGACTATAATATACTGATAGATGTCTGGTTTTGTGACTTTTCTTATCTTGGTGTCATTCTAATTGTATGCTAATTTTGGATTTGTTAATGAAAACATCATTGAATCCCAATCTTGTATCTTGTGTATGTCTTCTTGCTTGTCTCTGAGCTCATATATGTTAATATCACAAAGTGTGTTAATTTATGATAAACAAAGAGTATTTTGAATTCATCTCTGAGTTTCTAACAAAGTTAGGATTAAAGCCTTTTAGGTGAATTCAGTGAGTTCATAGCCAGGTATAGAATTTGATGTCCTTGTGCTTGAGGGAAAGGGGTAATAGGAAAAGCACTTACCCTAGTTTCCATTATGTTTGATTTGAGGTATTCAGTTGAGGTATACAGTTAAGTGACTTTGAGCCTTGGGATAAGGCACTGGTCCTTCCTCTTGAGGTATGCATGGTTAACAACCACACAAACACAAACATCATTTGATAAATCTTTAACAATCTTGTATTGAATTTAGTAGCATATTGCTTTAGACTCCTTTGAAGAAGTGAGTCAAGGGTACACCCACCTAAGCATTGAAGCTCAAAGAGTAGAAGGATCCTTTGATCCTTGTCAGTTGGCCCTCTTCCTTGTGGACTTTGGAGTCATGATAGAGTCAGGATTTTATTTATATTATCCATCAAAGTGTAAATCTACAAGTTGAAGATCAAAGGGAATAATCCACAACCAACACAGCTCATCTGTTAACCACTGATCATGCCCCACTAGTCTTGGACCGCTTCTAGCCATTTTCACTTATTCTTTTTATAGTTATGTTTTTAGTTGGTTTCCAAAAACTATTTCTTCTGAAACTTTGGGAGTTTATTGAACTTTAATTTTTCATATGATGTAACCCGCAGGCTATATATAGTTGAGGAAAACTCTAAAATGGCTGATAGTAGTTAATTAGAATAGTTTAGATTTAATCTCATTTTGGTGTGGTTTTTCAATAAGATAATTTTGGTTAGTTTTCTAGAATCAATGAAAGGAAAATCTTAACTATTATAAATCTATTGGTTTATATCAATGAATTGGTCTCTGTTGGGATATCTTTAATTGAGTAGAACTCTTTCTTGAAGCATCTCTTTCCAGTAGTCTTAGTTTATAATTTTGCCAGTTTATTTATCAATGTGTTATGAATTGAAGTCTATGAGCTTCATTGGATTGATATATTTCTCAAACTTTAGTAATTAAGACATCTTTATGTTTAAATTACCATGTTTTCCTTATTTACTTTCTGGTTAAAATTATCATGTTAGCAAGATGCAGTTTTAATTATTCAAAATTCATTGAAATCCTAGCGAGAGTTGTACTATAATTCAAAGGATTAAAACCATTTAGTTTTAATCCAACTATTAGTAAGAGATTAGTGTTTTCTTGAAGGGCTATAGAGTAAAGAAATATAAATGGAATAAAGAGACAAACTCATTTACTAACAGAGTGGAAAGTGAGAGAAAGGATAGGTGTGGTAGATTATTGGATGTGTGTAGTGTGTCAAAAATGTTGTATTAGTGATTTTGAAAAGAGGTATGAGTGGATTCTATTGATTGTTCAACTATATTTCATTGGAAATATTATGGAATATCATATCCTATCTATTAGTTAATAATTAAGTGGATTGTTTTCCATAGTGGATTGTAGTCCACCTTGGGTTGTTTCCCTTGTTGTAATCTTAGGGTTGTATCTCTTTCTTATTTTGAGTAGTGAGCATGAATACATGTGCATTCCTATTGTACCTTTAATATGATCTCTTATTCTAGTACACTATCTCATGTGTTCGATCCCCATTGTGGTTTTTCCCCTAATAGGGTTTCTACAAAAAAAATATGGTATTTCATGTTATGGTGTTATTTTCTCTTAAGATTTATTATTTATGTTTCAACTCTATGTGTTGAAGTTTGTAAGCTATTTAAAAGTTTAATTTTAAGAACACAATTGATTCCCCCCCCCCCCCCCCCCGCAATGAGTTTTGTATGTTACATTGTTCCTAAGAATTTTATCAAAGCCTGGTCCTATTTTGGGAGCTTGATCACTTGAGGAAATTTGTGATGGAATATTTTAAGAAGGATATTATGAAGTTTGATGGAATAAACTATGGAGCTTGGAAATGCATAATGATTACACATTTGATATGCAAGGGAATGGAATATTGTGAAGTGACTAAGAAAAAATACTAGGCTCCTGTAGATCTTTCTAATTCTACACCTGATGAGAAGGAATTTAAATGCAATATGAGAGAAAAAGAAGCCTTGCATAATGCCTTATTAGATGTAGAGTATACTAATGTCATGGAGTTGACTAAAATACATGAGATCTGGTTAAAATTGGAAAGTCTACATGAAGGAGATATCTATGTAAAGTGATCAAAGCTACAAAGTCTAAAAGGGAAGCTTGAGAGTCTAAGGATGAGCGAAGATGAAAATATTTCTACTTTTATAGGGAAAGTGACTGAACTGATTGTTGGAATTAGATGCACTAGTGGAGTGATAGATGAGGATGAAATTCTCTCAAATATTCTAAGATCATTTCCTCCTTCCTATGATACCAAGGTTTCTACTATTGAATAAGTAATAACTTTATCTACTATGAAAAGAGATGCAATGGTTGGTAAGTTATCTACTTTTGAAATGACTAAATTTTGTGATAGTTTACCTAAGGTTGAGTCTTCATTTAAAGCTACTATTTCTAAGGAAATGTAAAGATATGATTATGGTAAAATTCCTCCAAATTCAGCTGAGTCTAGATCTAGATATGCTAAGGATTTGGAAGAGATTGAAGAAGAGGAAAGAAAACTAGATGAGTTCGAACCCTTGATTTATAAGAGAGTCTCTAAAGGTGCAAGTAAGTATGAAGGAAAGTTACCTCTGAAATTTTATTCTTGCAAAAAGATTGTTCATTTTTCTTTTATATGTCCAGAGAGAGTGCCTCAGAATAATCCTAAGAAATATTAGCCTAAATATCATAAGAAGTGTTATTTTTCTAGTGAAGGTGTGACTAATGAAGAATCTAAGAAGAGTGAAGATGAAAACCCTATTTTTTAGAATGAAGATAAATCTCTTGTTGCACATGTTGAGCATAAGGATGAATGGGTAATAGATAGTGGATGTTCCCATCACATGATAGGAGATAAGATAAAGTTTGTGATTCAAAAACTATGATGGTGGTTTTATCATATCTGGTTACAATACTCCATGCTTTAGCAAAGGAATGAGATCAATTACTCTTGATGGTAAGAACAATACTAATTATGTCTTGTATGTTTAAGGTTTGAAGCATAATATTTTGAGTGTTTGACAACTTGTCAAAAAAGGATACAACTTACAATTCAAAGATGGGAAGTGGATAATCTTGGGAATTACAGGAAATGAAATTACATAAGGTAAAAAGATTAGAGGTAATGTTTTTCATTTGAATAATACATAGAATAGGTGCTTGATTGCTAAAGTTGATGATAGTTGGCAGTGGCATAAGAGATTTTTCCATGTAAATTTTGATAACATTGTAAAGATCAGTTCTTCTAATACTGTAAGAGATTTTCCTAAGTTGTTAAAACTTGCTAATGCTATTTGTAAATAATCTCAGTTGGGAAAGATAATGAAATCTACCTTTAAGAGAAATATTTATTCTTCTAGTGGATTGTTAGATTTGGTGCATACAGATTTGTATGGTCCTAATAGGACAAGGATCTACTATGAAGATAAGTATTTCATTTTTTTATTGATGATATTCTAGGATGATGTGGGTTACATTTTTAAGGAGAAATATGAAGATTTTGAAAAATTCAAGATATTTAGAGCTATGGTTCAGACTAAGACAAGACTAAAGATGAAGCATCTGAGACTGGATGGATGATGTGCAGTTGATGATGAAGTTGTAACATGAGAGTTTGCTACAAAAGATATTTCAAAAAATTTGAGGTATGTAAAGCTAAATCATTGAGAGAATCAAATCATTGGTGATAATTATTTAGGTGTAAATACTAGAGAAAGACATGAAAGAGATGAAGTTTGTCTAATTTCACAAGTTGAGCCTAAAAAAGTTGATGAATCCTACAAAGATGAAAGTTGGATTAATTCTATGAAGGAAGACCTATATATTAAAAATAATAAGACTTGGATTTTAGTTCCTAGACCTAAAGATAAGAATGTAATTCGAATTAAATATGTATTCATAAATAAATTGGATGAGGATGGTGTTGTGATAAGGAGAACATCTATACTTTTTTGCAAAAAGGTATTCACCAGTGGAAGATATTGATTTTGAGAAGACCTTTTCCCTTGTTTCTATAATAGAAGCAGTCAGAATGTTTCTTGCATATTATACTTACAAAAAATTCAAGGTATATCAGATGGATGTTAAGTCAACATTCCTAAATGGAAAATTGGAAGAGGAAGTATATATTGAGCAGCCTGATGGTTTTTCTTTAACAAATTAGAATGACATAGTTTTTTATTAAAGAAAGATTTGTATGGATTAAATCAAGCTTCGAGAGCTTAGTATGAAAGGTTTGGTAAGTAATTATTGACACTTAGATTTGGAAAGGGTACTGTAGATAGTAACTTATATTTAAAAGTTGACAATGATAATCTTTTGATTGTTGAAGTATTTGTGGATGATATCATATTTGGTGGAAATGACAATATGAGCAGAGAATTTGAAAATGAGATGCAGAAAAAAGTTGATATGTCTATGATAGGTGAGATGAAATTCTTCTTTGGACTTAAAATTACAAAATCAGATACTAGGATTTTCATATCATAGTTAAAATATGTGAAAGAGATATTGAGGATATTTGGAATAGAGGATTCCAAACTAGTTGGAACTCCTATGGTTACTAGTTGTAAGATAACAAAGAAAGATGATTCACCTGATATAAATTAGACTAGATATAGATCAATGATCACAAGATTGATGTATCTAACACAAATTGGACCTAATATTATGAATGCAATGTGTATAGTTGCTAGATTTCATTGTAAACCAAAGCAATCACATGTTGTTACAGTAAAAAGGATATTTAGATATCTAAAGGGAAATATTGATTATGGTTTATGGTATGGAGAGGATGATGACTTTACACTCAGTACTTTGACTAATGCAGATTAGGCTATAAATTTAGATGATAGAAAAAGTACCAGTGGTGGAACATTATTTTTAGGTAAAATGTTAGTTGCATGGGAAAGTAACAAGAAAAATTGCATATGTCAATCCACTGCTGAAGCTGAATATGTTTATTTTTCTATTAATTGTACTCAAGTTGTTTAGATGAAGAAAATTTTGAAAGACATAAAAAAAGTATTGATGGACATTTTACTGTTTATTGTAATAACTCTAGTGCTATAAAAATTTCAAAGAATCTTGTGTTGCATTCAAGGAAAAATCATATATCTATTACATATCATTTTCTGAGAGACAAAGTAAGTGAGAAGGAAGTAAAGTTGGAATATGTGCTTACAAAAGAACATATTGTAGATATTTTTACAAAGCCTTTGCCGAAGGATACTTTTGAGAATCTCCATGATAAACTTGGGGTCATTGCCCCTCTAGATCAGAGCTAGAGATGTATGAATTTGCATTAGTCAATTTCTTTAACAAAATTGTTTTATTCTAGACTAATGTATCAGTGGCTACTACTCAGGGGGAGTAGTTAGTCTTGAAGAGTTTTGGTGTTCAATTTGTGATTTAGTCATTTTGGCCTCTATGAATTAGTGCATATATGTTCCTTTTTTATAGATGTTAAAGGGGGAGAGAGATTTGTGTGAAAAAATTAGATGTTGTAGTGAAAGATGTGGTAAAGATTGAATATCAAACTTAGGGGGAGTTGAAGTATGTGGTACTATTCCTTTATGCATTTCTTTGGTTTTTCACATTCATATATTTATATCAATGAAAAAGGGGGATATTTTTGGGTTATATTACATATATGAGCTGACATTGATGTTTTGTCATTGATGTTAACATATTACATCGATTTGGACAATGTTCCTGAGATAAAAAGTAGAGTGTTGTGATCAGTCAAAGAGTTGTGTTTGAGTATAAGAAGTTACAATGTTGTAGATATATTGAGTATTACCTCTACTTGATCTTCTTTAAGATAAAGAGGATCATTGTATGTTTGGAGTGACTTACAATTCATTCATTAGAGACAATTTTTGGTGTTTTGGTAAAGACAATGTTATTTTTTTTAGATCAGTGTGGCTAGGTCCCATAATATATTTTGTTGTTAACCTATTGGAGTATTAAGAACATGGATGTGTATCCTTATTTTGAGTGGTTCATGAATTAGTTGCTAGAAAGTTGTTTTTCCTGATTGAGAGAGGTTGTTGTTTAGTGTTCCTGGTGGGCACTTCATAGATGTTCATAGATTTTGAGTTAGAGATGGTTTTTTTTTTTTTTTTCTGTTGTGATATTTCATATTTCTTTCTAATGTTTCTATATTGTTTCCTATTCGTGTTGGTGGATTGCATTAGGTTATGTGATTGGATTTGGTAAATTGGTATAGCATGTTGATATCTTATGTTGTTCTTAGCCAATTTGAAGAGATATTGTGTTCCAAAGAGTTGTGACATGATCTATGGATCTTGGTGTGTTTGAGGATATTCCTTTAGGTCCTACCTATGGCCCTGGTGACTTATTTTGGATCGGCTCATTAAGAGTTATGCAATTTTTTTTTTATTAAGTTGGTATTGGCCAATATTATGGAATAAGTTGATGAGTTGAGTATAAATTTGTAATCATTTGTGAGTGCAATGTGAGAGGATATGTGTGGAAGATTATTGGATTTGGGCAGTGTGAAAATATGTTTGATCAGCATTGTTTAACACATGTATGAGTGGAACCTAGTGAATATTTAGTTGTACCTCATTGGAACTATTGTGGCATGTCAAGTGCTATCTGTTAGTTCACAATTCAGTGAATTGTAGTCTACCATGGGTTGTTTCTCTTATTATAATCTTAGGGTTGTAGCCCTTTCTTATTTTGAGCAGTGAGCTCTAGATAGTGAGCCTCAATGCATGTCCATTCCCATTGTACCTTTAATAGGGTTTCTTGTGCTAGTACAATATCTCATGGGTTTGATCCCCATATTGGTTTTTCCTCTAACAAGGTTTCCAGAAAAAAATATGGTGTTTCATGTTATGGTGTTATTTTATCTCATTCTTTATTGTTTATCTTTCATCTCTATGTGAATTGAAGTTTGTGAGTTGGTTAAAATTTGGACAATTGATTCATTGCCCCCCTCTTAGCTATGTTTGGTGCATTTTTCCTAACGATGAATTGGTAGACACCTATCCACATATCTACTATCAATATTGAATACATCTCCACACCAATTAATTTGAAAAGATATACATAAAAACATTCAAGAGTCTACTATGAGGAGATGATGATAAAGTTCACATCTTGTCATTAATAGTGTCTACTCATTGAATTTTTTAAACCCAAGTTTAAATAAATTATAAAATCATTTAACTAAAGGGTAAGTGCACCAAGATGGTGTGCAAAAAATGGCTAGCCACCAAAAGAAATAGCAAAACACCCCTCGAGACAATCAACCTACGTTAAATTAAAATAAACCGATTGCGCTTAGGTTTGGAAAATTTATAAGACAAGAATAAGGCTATTTAATAGGCTTAAATAACAAGGTTGAGGATTGGTAGCTTCATTTCCCTCTATTTCCCTCCTTTTCACATGTTTTTTTCTTAAAAATAGGTTTCTCAACTTCCTCATCATCAAGTTCACACATCATCAATTGGGTATTTGTAGAAGTACCACCATAATTTCACATGTCTTCTATAAGGTTTCTAACCATATAATGTTTTGTCTTTTTTGGTCAACATTAATATATTATAGTTTAATTTGTTTTACTAGTGTCTCTATAGATCTCAAAGACAAAAGTTTACCTTTTTTTAATACCTTTTGATCTACTTGAACAAATTTAAAACAAATTATCTATTATTGATGTACACTTTATTCTTTACACTTATGAAAAAAGAAAATTGCATTTGTAATTATTTTCATGCAAGTTATGTCTTGTGCATGAACATGCATCTGATTACAAAAAAATAGACAACTTATAGCTTACACTCTTTACTATCTTTATAAAAAAGGATTTTTAAAATACTAAATCTAATTATGAATTTTTTCATGCGCATGTCAGACACTATGTTATATTTTTCTAAAAGGATTAGGCTTATTTTTCTATGCGCATAGGATTTGACCCTCTTAATATTATCCATTTTTAAAAAACTTTAGTATTTTAGAAACTAGATTCTATGTACTACAATTTTTGTTCTTTTTACATTTCTAATTTTGTGTGTATGGCTCTCAAATTTCCCTTCCAAGTTCAAGTTTACTTAATTTTAGGAAAAAAGTGGTCACTTACACCCCCTATTTTACACACTGTCTTGGTGCAGTTACCCCAAAGTGATCTTCTAGGCCATGAACTTATCCTATGGTATTCATAAAGATACTACCACATGGATAAGATGACGAGTCTTCTATAATTCCTTCAAGAGGTAATCAAGATTATACTAACTTTAGAATAAGGAATCTTCAGCTTAAAAAATTAATCTATTCGATTTCATTTTCTATAGTTTATCTTCTCGATAATAAGATAAAACTCACATGTTTTTTCATTAATAATAAGTCAATATTATATTAAATTACTAAGTAATAAATCATTGGTTTATCCTTATCAAATAATATTCAAATACTGCTATCATCTATGATCAAATTATTATACTTTTTAATCAAGTATATTTCTTAATTATTGCATAATATATTACTATTACCCAAATTATAACTATAATCAAGATCTCAGTTTTCAATGAGTAACCTACATAATAAGGGTACAATAATGAAAACTACTTAATAATTATAAAATCTATATCATCCCTATTCTAGGAACCAACCCCAAAGGATTAAACTTAAGGTTAAATTTATTTCCTAATGGTAACCCTTATCCACATAAAGGGTTATATCATCAACAACTTGGATATTGATATTCAACACAATAATTTATCTAAAAAAGTTGTTAATGACATGCATAACTAAAAAAATTACCGATAAGAAAGTTATCCACCATTATTGCATGGTACCATTTTTATTGTGTGTCATAATTGTAATGTCTTTGATATAATTAAATAATTTAATTAAAATTATTGGTTGTATGGCCCCAATAATTTATTATAATATCTTTAAGGCCCTTTAATAGTTAATGATAATTGTTTTGGCTTTGTTAGAATATTTGTAGTCCTTCATGAAGTTTCCCAAAGCCTATATATATGATAGAGTTAGTTATTGTTGTAGGCATGGTGAATTTGATATTTTCTTTGTATTTGCAAATTCCAGTTGGAGTTCAGTTTGTCTGCCATTTCAGAGGTGCAAGATCCTCCCTTCTTTGGAATTTCAAATTTTTAGTGGGAATTACCCCTCACCCTATTCTACCTGTAGATCTCAGTTATTGTAATCATAGATTTATTTTGTACCAAAGATTCTCTCTATTTCAGTTATGGGTAAGTGCACAAAGATGGGGGACCAAACAGGGGGTATAAGATGCCACTTTTTTTCCTGAAATCAACAAACTCTGAACTTCAACAAGAAATTGAAGATAGTTAGACTCAAAATTTTAAGATGCGACAAAAACAAGAGTTGTAATACTCTGAATCTAGTTCCCAAACTACTAACTTATTTTGAAAATGGTGCAGATTAAGGCCCTCAAAAAGAGGGAGCACAAAAAGTGGTCCTATTTTTGTGAAAAAATATAACATAGCGTCTGGTGTGCTCCCTCTAAAATGTTAACTTTTTTTTTGAATTTTTCTAATTGATCTAGTGAGAAGTTAGCTAATACCATTGTAGTTTATCCAGAATTTTTTGGTAATTTTTTGATGAATGTATAATTTTTTATGAATTTACAAAGTGCACACATCTTGAAAACATGAAATTTCTGTGTGCTCCCCTAGAAATCATTTAAAAATAATCAAAATTAAAATTTTCTTTTCCTTAAAAAAGTGTGTAGAATGGAGTCTAGTTTCTAAAAATGTAACTTGTGGCAAAATTTGATGAACGAGCCAAAATCTATGCCCAAAATAGTACATGTTGGTTTTTTACAAAAAAAGGACATACACACAAAATAAATTAGAGATGAAAAACTTAATATAATCAGAATTCAAAAAAAATTATATGCTTAGATAGCTAATAGAGAGATATGCAATATCACATTGTCTGATTTTTATGTTCTTGAGCCATGAGTAAAGCTGACGAGGAACACACAAAAAAAGATGTCATTTTTTTGTATGTCTATTGGAAAACACATCTCAGGCCTATTTGAATCATCCAAGCCTTTGGGTTGGATCTCCAAGAAAAATCCAAGCCTTAGGATTAGTAAATTCCAATGCCTTACAAAGCGCGTGTGCCCTATAGGGCGAGCACACTACTGAAATCTATGACTACTATAGCGTGTGTGCCCTATGGAAGTCATAGATTTTAATAGTGCGCTCACCCTATAGGGCGTATGCCCTATAGGCAGAGCACACTATTAAAATCTATGAATTCCTATAGGGCGTATGCCTTATAGGGCGAGCGCACTATTTCTATGACTTCCATAGGGCATGCACCTATTTAAGTCATAGATTTAAATAGTGATGAGAAATA